>OU744736.1:55001599-55304099 GCA_916613615.1 Steromphala cineraria
GATGCAATCGTAGTTATTATCGGTAAATTTTCAAATATAACTTCAAGACTATACAGATGTATGAATGATACCTATTTTTTTGGAAAATACCTTTGATATAAAAGCACTTTTATCTTAACTTCATTTTAATGAGGACAAATAATTACCAATTGCTCAAATCATTAAATCATTTACACTTATTTTGACAATGTTAATACAACTGTCCAGTGATAAAGACTCTTCACCAATACTCAACATTGTACAGATGTAATGTTGGGATAATTTAAAGCAATCAAGTTCCTAGTTATATATACTTATACCAACGTATACATATAAATGGTAATCATTGAATCTATTTGGCTATCAGCTTCCCTTGTATTTGTTTCTACCTTAGAGATTACGTTTGGGAGCAGTGAAGTCTTATCTATTACAAAAAAATAATTTACCGCCCAAACTTGAAAAGCGTTCCTATGCATATTCTCGGGAGACTATCATACTCGTTGTTTTTCAATATGACATGTGCTTCGTACACATTTTTTTTCGACAGGATATAGTGGACTCACTTTAACAAGACTTCAACGCAGAATTTTTAACTAATGTATAAATTTTCATGTATCCAAGGCGGAAAATAGGTTTGACCCCTTACTTCTGAGTAGTATGTAAACGTATATGTTATTATATTGTGCGGTAATAATTCAGTTGTTTACTTAGAAGATATGCGAACCGGTCTATTGTTTCTTTATAAAGAAAAAATGCACAAAAACAATTTCCAGTATCCTAATAGTCTGGGTGTCCACACATTTCTAGCACTGACAGAATCAATAGTTGAAAGTGAAACATTTAACATGACCATATAATTTGATATATTCAATAATTATTCGTATGACAAAGTCAATAAATAGATCAATCAATATTTGCTTGATAAATCCTAAAAAATTTCTACTGAGTGGAACAAACGTCTAGAAGTTTCCAAGTTGCAGCAATTAAATTGATTATCGTAGCATTCATTTCGTACAACCATTAATTTTAAAATATTAGCGACATACAATTTCATTAAACATAGGCGTCTTACAGTGTCGCTATTAGATGAAGCTACAGTTTATGATGTTTTAGATTATATTCCCGGAAAGCTGAGGGTTGGAATAAGATATGCTACTTTAAAAAAACATTCTCCAGCTAATTGAAAGATTTAAAAGTTATTTTACACATTCATGCATGTTTACTTTAACTGAAAGCACTTATCTGTTCCGTTTTCATTTGGAATGGTTTCATTTACGACTGACATACTTATTAACGCAACCCCCTGTTTTGCTTCAGAGTCATTTATAATGTAAAATTGATATGTATTTCCAACGGTAGTCAAGACTATTCAAGTTATCTTTTAAAAGCATATTGAGTAAAGTATTTTTTAATAATCAATTAGCTCAAAAAGATCATTACAGATTTTGTTCAATTGAATTATTTTGATATAAGTATAGTTTCTTTTGAATTCATAATAATTTATTCTAATTCAATTGTTCAATGTCACATTTTACAGTCCTCTTTCGTTTTTCTTTGATAAATGACATTGCAAAGCTTCTCAATATGAGTCATACCTCATGCAACATTGCCAAGTCAGCTTCATTTGACGTTGTATTCCGTGTTAATTACAAACTCTATACATTTTAGTTCTTTATACACTAGTTGCAGCACTTATATTTCCTTATTGATTTGCAGCGTATCTTTACATTTACCGTCATGCTTTGCAGATAGGTGTTCGTTCACAACATAACTTCTTCCCCGAAGAACAATGACATTTTCAAGCATAGCCCCCGAGAAGAGTTAAAATGATAGCCCCTTCGGTAATGTGATATTTTCTTTAGTTTTATGGATATTTCCCAGCACTTAGCATCTTCACAAATCAAAAACATTTCTTAGACAGAAGTTCTTTGATTTTTTTAATAATGTGATGAAAATATCTTGAAAACTGAAGTAAACAGAATGATATGAACATTTGTTAGGTTTAACATGTACTAAGTCATCTGAGAAAGAATTAAAAGTCTGGTTTTAGTGTCTTAATTGTCTGATTTATCGACAATTCTAGTAACAAAAAGAATGTTTTCGTTATGAAAGGAGGAGAAGGCTCGTAATAACTAGAGGCGTCCTGGTAACCTTGTTAAGTTCAATTTGTAAAAAGCATTCTATCTAATTAGAAAATTGTTTTCAAATCACGATAAAATTTGCATTGCTAAATGTCAAGCAAGCTGACAATTTGATATGGCAAAAACATTTATGAAATGACCCATATTGGCTAATTAATTATATAAATAATTGCTTTTTGATATTTTGATATGATTTTATACGATAAAAATAATAAAACCATGTATTTGAGATTAATGTTATGTTTTAGAAATATCAATGACCTACATCATTTCTCTTCAACTATCTTCATTTCAATTCACCCTTAACCCTCGAGTCATGATCCGGAAATGGCAATTAAAAGGCAAAACAAAGTACAGGAAAATGTGTACCCAAGCAAGAACTAGTTCCACAAGTTAAGTTAATTACTTTTACTTTACTTCCCTGGGTGATGTAGCAGCACGTGTCTGAGACACTTCACTGTTGGAATTGATGCTGACTTTATGACTGGAGGGAGTAGGCCGTTTGTAATGACTTGAATACTCCGGTTTTAGTTCATCGAAAAGTTTATGAAAAGGATCCTTTGGCTACATCCTCTTTATGCTCTCTTTATTTAATTGGTTTACATATTTCATTAAAATCATTACATATAAGATATTTTGTCAGCAGTCACATTTAAGTCATAACTATAAGGTCGGGTTAATATTGAAACGAAATATTTTGAATATAGTTAACTGTTTCTGTCGTTTTCCTCTGATATGATGTCTAAGTTGCTTTCTAAAAAGGTTAAAACTCAAAGCTGTGAGAAAGATTCATTGGAAGTTTTGCTAAATAGACCTAACAATATCTGTATGTCATTCCACTCTATAGCAGTCAGTATGTTTGAAATGACATGCCATATTTTCTGCTGATATTGATTTGAAAATGTTTCTAACAAATTTTAGCAAATGTGCTTAAGAGTGCAAACTTTAGCATTGATTTGTTCATAGAGTATCTCATATTGAGCCTGATTTTTGTCGAGTGAAACTTGTTGACAATATTACTATTAGCAGTGAAGATACTTTCCCCGTTTTAGTTACTCTCATATTTAAATTGATCTTTAGATAAAGCCTGAAGCGATTGTAAACAAGTGTCTGCTCTTAGACATTTTATTCTCTTAGGAAATGAAATTAGGATTCCGAATTCACAAATATATTTTTCACGGTAAAAAAAATCCCATATGTCCAAAACATTAAGAGGAACAATTTAATGTAATAAAAACAGTGAGGTGTATATTGCAAAAACTCCGAACGTTTTAATGCTCCCGCAGAAATGGATGACGATGGTACGCATACTACACATACAACATTCGTTTTGCATTTTTGAACTGTCAACGATTAGTTTGAACTATGTACATGTAAACTTCTCATTATAATTGTACATGTTGTATGTCAATAATAAATTTAAATATTTTAAAAGCGTCAAACCTATTTAAACAAAATTTCTCTGGCAATTAAATTTCTATCACGTTATGGATCATGGAAATGACCTGAACGACCCTTTACAAAATGAATAATGGTATGAGATTCTATTGGCCTCTGGTCTAATTTTATGTACTGCAAATGTACTTAAATGATTATGAATTCAATTGCAATTTGAATAAACGGCAGAATATAATAGTTTGATAGCTCAAATAGAAATATATCATTCCCTATTGTGAACGTTGTTAAAAATTTCTGAACATATTTTCGGGAAAGATACTGAACAGACCATGCAATGCCTTCCAATAAAAAACCATTACAATCAAAATATCTTCTTTTTTCTATTTCAACGCGATCAAAACTAATTAATCATACGAAACTGCATTTACACAAAGAATGTTTGTATTAAACATTTAGCTTAATTGAAAAAGAAAAAGAAAGATACAAAGTATCTGAGTTGTATTTATTGTTCTGATTTCTCATTAAAGACTTGATATTGATTGTTTACATTGAAATACAAAAAGGTAGAAAAATAAATGGGAAGATAACCACCCCAGCATGACCAACTATACTCACATGTCTCTGACAATTTCGTCATGCCAAAGTTCGGGGAACAAGTTAAAGATTGGTTGTCTTACAAAAGGACAGTGGGTGTCAGGTCTCCTGGAGTTATCTGATAACATAAAGCCAAATGATACGTTATATGCACCAAGATATTCAAGCTTCTGAACAAACTTTAGGTCACAGATGTATGATAATCATATTTCACTTTCGATAGCACGCTTTCGTCCAAGCTTCAAAATACGAATTGATGCATAACACTGTGAAGATGCATCTGCTTTACTTACTGAAATTGCAATTTCTCTAAAATGCAGACAAGTACAATAACTATCATTTTAAACTATCACAAACACATTACGATTTCAAAGATGAAATTATTTTGAAACTTGATAAACAACTTTGAAAAGCTAGTAGAATGCGTTGGTTTCTTGCGTTTTAGTGGACCTGATATTATGTTTTATTTATTATGAACAATTTGTTTCACTGTTATTTTCTCAGATAATGTGCTTGAGAAGCTGCCTGGCCTGTTGATTTCACAAATGGTAAAGTCATCGATAACATGTGTGACAATGATGCTTGTTACAACTCTGCCATCATAGTTTTATAACCTTTATTTGTGAGAAAACAAAACTGAAAATATATCACCAATGTCATCACTATAATCCATTTAAAACCGGAATAGAAACAATTAAAGGAATTGTTACTTTTTGATATAATACCTACCATCTGTTGCAGCCATAAAAATACTTTTAGACAATTTTAACTCTGACTTATAGTGAGAAGAGAAGGTATATCATTTTAAGCTAGATAGAGAACAGAGGTAAGTTCTTTTACCTGAAGTTGTAGCCAGTAAAAATAAAACGCAGTTTCTTGGTGTTTATTGAACCATATCAACTTCATTATATAACATGAGTATATGTGGATCATTTCATAATATCCCTGTTGTGCTTCTTTACAAATCTAACGTTGTCTCATGAGTGAAATGAAATAATGAACGATGCAAATCAGGGTCCATGTCCCAGTCACTATGATGCAGGGAGTATCCAACCATGCTTATAAAAATGTTTGCTTGAAGATTTACTGTCACGGACAAGCCCTAGTGTCAACATTAACTCAACATTACGCATATGGAATATACAATAGTAAATGTGTTTATGAAAGAGTAACAAAACACTCTTTCACAGCATATACACTCACCTTCACACTAGATTCACAACCCACTCGCTACTCCCAGATGAACATTACACTCGACCACTCATCACCCTTATTAATATTTCACGTTCACACTCCCAACTTCTCACATACTTCACGATACCACAGATGCATTTTACATGTAGAAATACTAAATTACACATTCAGCACATCACCCAATTGATATTGGTACACATTATCTTCATCACTCCGACATCACTTTAGGATTGTTTTACATGTTTTGTGCCTCTATCGATGTATAAGAGCAACAAATTGTATAAAATCGCACAGCGTAGCGTAGCGATTTTATACAAGTTTTGCTGCTGTTATACATCGATAAAGGCACAAAACTTGTAAAACAATCCCTATAATTACAAAATCAACCTCTTAACAAAGTTCTTCTTAATTATTTTCAAAAAATCTAACATCAATGTTGTGAAATTTTAGTTTGTTGCACGAAACAATACAACTTGTAATCAAAATTGAAAACCCTATAAACTAAAACGGCAGAAGATTTAATTTCGTTTTCGCAACCATTGACACCCATGCAATCACATTTCGTCTAAAAAGTAATCCGTATTTTCGGAATAACCGAAACGCTCGGAGCGAAGAAGCTTGAGGACTCGTAGTTATGCAGCCTTCCCGGTGAAGGTATGGATTTCGTTAGGGAGAGGAATGTATTTACTTGTTACAAACGCAGGTGGAAAGTGACAAGATATGTTATATCAGTCTTTGCAACAGAATGTAACTAGCAACTGTCAAAACTGACAATTGCGTCAGTTGATTGTGACATAACAAAGCATGAATGCACAGGATATGGTTGTAAAATTTTCTGCATTCATCGAGAAATTGCAGCAGGTTTTTGAGTGCTCTCGACCAATCAGAATCGCGGAAATTAGTGTAACAAACTCAAACTTGTAATTATAACAGAATAACCTTAGATTAGTTCTCATTTTGACATTATTTGCTTCAAAGAAAAATCACATTACTTTAACGTATTTCCATGTAGATTGGTGTTGTAAACCAGTGTCCACAAGAAACACTCTACGGAATGGCCGGGGAAATGGTGGGGGAAATGCGAGGACGAAGAGCAGCTAACAATCCCGTAGACGTTGTAGCATGGCCGTATGGATACATTTCCGACTCTGTACAGCGTTCTCCAGTGCTCTGAAGATCTCACAAAGTAAGAGAGTATAGAGGGAGGATGAGAATTGTCAAAATCAATCATTTGTGAAAGAGAAATATTCATTAACGCTGACAGAAATACATTGAGAAAGCGTAAGTAAATTGATTTTGATAAAATGTTAGCATACGAGGAATCAAGATTTTCGTCTTCCAGAGAGCCCCATGTCTCTGACGAGTGCAGGTCTGATTGGTGGAGCTCTCGGGATGACAGTTCCTCTGCTGGTTATCATTGGTCTGCTGTGTCTGGTGCTGTTGAGAGGAAGGTGAGGTTCTGTCAAATGTTTAGTTAAATACAACGGTATCTATATATAATCGAACACATGCTGAAAAACGCTGAAATTTATTCAATGGCAGACACACGGCTTTTACAATTTGATAAATAAATTATTCGTTATACACAAAATAAGGGGTATCATGCATGAATGGTTTTTCTTCATGGACTTTAAGTAAGACATCTCAATTTACTATTATACTGTTATTATGCTGTTTTTCATTTTAAATATTTGATAAATACTAATATATTGCAATTATATGTTAATTGGCAATTATATAACATTGTGCTGTGGGGATCAAGTGGGGTTCTGGCTATACTTTTTTTCATTCAAAGGGATTCCTTTGCAAACAAGTGATTTAAAGTGGCGGGCGCAAGTTCTAAATGGCAGGGTTAGGGTTAGGGGTTAGGGTTATGCTGTTTGTCATTATAGATATTTGATAAATAATATACTAATATATATAAATACTAATATATTGCAAATATATGTTAATTGGCAATTATATAACATTTTGCTGTGGGGACCAAGTGGGGTTCTGGCTATAATTTTGTTCATTCAAAGGGATTCCTTTGCAAACAAGTAATTTAATGTGGCAAGTTCTAAATGGCAGGGTAATGGTTGTTTCATCTTGTTAAATATGTTTTGTTTATACACGCTAAATGTCCGTGCAATGTATGAATGTGCTTTGACTTGTAATATGCACTTGGAATTTTAGCTTTTCCCGAATTAACCATTTTACTATGATACAGATACAATTTGTTTTTAAAAACACAGATTAATGTCGAATCCAGATATTTGCAAATATATCCTAATGCCGTTAAAATCAACGGTTTGCACCGTAGGACCCTAGTATACTTATCCCTTGTTACAGGTCCAAGATTGTGAACAGGAACACAGAGATGGAGTGGGGGACTAGCAAGCAGACCAAACTGTTTCCTATTTCACCTGCTTGAATAATAAAGTGGATGTTCAACTTTCTGTAATGAATATAATGTAACTTCAAATAAATATGAAATTGGCAGATATCAATTTTCTGATGCATCTTCCAGGGACTGATTTTAATTTCTCCCAACTACGACAAGGATTCCCACATTGAAAATTTAACAGACTTGTTTGTCAATTGTACCTGCAACCATTTCTAGTTAACTGATTCAAGTGATGTTGATCAATGCACAACTTCCATAACATTGTTGTATTTGATAAAGAGGTATGTGAAAATGAATCCCCTAAAAGGGACAGTAACACATTTAGGGAGAATATAGGGTGATGTCAAGAATGTCAAGATGTCAATACATTTAGCATTAACGTACGATTATTTGTGTTAACTTAAACATTAGAAATTTTCAAAAAACGAGCTACAGCCCCTTCGAAGTTGTGTGTATTTACAAAAATTTTGACACCCAAAATAAGTACTCCAGCACTGTGCTTTGGCTTATTCAAATATCGTTTTATATAACATTTTTTTAATTCACAATCAACAAATTAGTCAAAGTGATTTAAGTTATGATTCTAGACGTTGACAATTGTAGATACTTCGGCGTCTCTTACTACTACTGTACTACTAAACATTTGTATAGCGCCAATATACAGCTCAGAGAGCGCTGCTCAAAGGCCCTTTTGGCTTTCCCTCGATCATTGGATATCAATCTTCATGACACTTCTTTTACCATCTCGACTCCCGAGGAAACATACAACACGTGCAGTCATGTGACGCACAGCGTTAATGTCAATCTCAATCCTTACGAGGTACCCATTTACAGCTGGGTGGACTGGGACACATTGACACAGTATTTTGTCCAAGTATACTGCACGTTGCTGTACCCGCAACAGGGTGTCTGCACGTTTTCATGTTGCCACCATCTGGTCATTTACCAACGGATTCGTGGGTTCTTGTAGGTGCACAGGGTTGTGTACTGTACACTAGGGGTTGTGACAACACGGAAAGAGTTTGCACAAAAAGTTGACTCCAAGGTTTTTACACCCGGTCACAGGGGCTCGAACCCTGCACGTCAGGCTTGCTAGCCTGGCGCTTTTGCCGACTCTACCACCGCGCCTCTTAATCAAAGTTGTTATCAATTAGAATAATTGTGATAATTCAAAGTATATATAAGTTTATATTATCATAATTTGGAAATATGTTTGATGTTTTAAAGTCATTATAAATAAAAGAAAAATTCACCATCTGTTCAAATTGTGGCAGAGTCAATAATTTGTATTGTACATAATTTTATTAATAAACATGTGAATGGTATATCTTTGTTTGTGATCTTTTGATGAGAATTACATTCTCATTAAACTAAGCAAAACTAACCATTTTATATCATTATTTTATATCTAAAGCTTTTATATTATACCATAGCTCTCTAAAGTTCAAATTAATCCTTAGTGTTATTAAACTGCAGCTTTACTAACTTGCACTGCATGCTTTTCACATTGCAATCAGTCCCCAAGCGCGCCCCTTGCTTAGGTTTCTCATGGTAGTTAATTATTCACCCATAGGCTTTATAAGGTTAATTCAATAAGTTTCTCTTTGGCAATATAAGAAGTTGGACTGGTCAGTCACCTTCATCATGTGATTTGTGGTCATTTGTGTTTCTTATTCATAAGGATCGAGACCAAGGTGGTCAGGATGTGTTTCAATTTAGCAAAGGTTAGTTATCTCTAGTCTTGTGTATATATATTTGGTGTTGTATTTGTATGTATTTCATAGTTGATTATGATATCGGCTATAGTTAAAGTTTATTCATTATTCATTATGTATCATTGTATATAGTGTATTTCATGATAACTCACAGTACAGTGAGTTATGGTACTTTTCATCATGAAGTTTATATCTTTATGGTGTAGGTTATTTAAATACTTGCTAGACTTATAGTGTATCTTATATTTCTTATATCAATATAGGTTATCATATTTTAAGGTTTAAGATTAAGGTTTTAGTAAACCATACTATTATTATCCATAATTTATAGTCTCATATCAAACCTACAGTACAGTGGGTTCGTGTTTACTTTATATTAAACTATAATATTAACTCACAATACAGTGAGTCTTGTAGGTATTTTATCTATCATATTAATCTTAACTTCCTGTTAGAATAGGTAATATCATTTAGTATAGTATTAATCATTAGGGTTAGTTCCCATATAAGTAATATATTAATGCTATATCTTTATTATCATTACTATCATAAGTGAATGTGAGTGAATGAATGTGGTAAGTGTGATTGGTTATAGATGTGGTTGTATGTATATTTTACCGTAGTTATTCTTTTAAACATTTGTATATATCACCATCTGCATAAGTATTTTAATTCATCCTGCAGATGACGTAGGCTACGGCGGTGGCACCTTCTCTAAGTGTATGCAGGAGCACGGGTTTAACCAACCTGGTACGTTGTACTCAATGCTATACTCAATGTTGTATTTTATATTTGTCATTTGCCGCCATATATTTATAATATGTATTGGTGATATATTTATCTTTATATTTATATTTATATGTGCGACGTCACATTGTTTGACATGATGTACCCATGTGTGTATCATAGTTTCTATTTGTATTAATATTGCACATGATGACAATGTTATTAATTGGCATTTATGGTAAATATGGTAATGAATATGTAATCTAATGTGTTATGATTTACTTGAGAATTATGTACTTGAGTATTTAATTTGTATTGATGGTAAATATAACTGTTTATCATATTTGCTTATTCAGTAAATGTAAGTATTGTTTAACGTAGGCATATATTTAACATGTGATGATCGATTATTTATTTAACATAAACTTATATTGTTATTTTACCATGTTTCAGGCTGTAACCTTGCATACTATGTAATAAAGTCCATGGTCGGAAACACCCCCAGTGGCTTTGTGGTCTCTTTCTAAGAAACCCCTCCTAACGCTACTACATTTTGGAGCCCCCAGTGAGGACACAAGTGTGTCGGAGGAGGATGACTTAGTGTCCATATCCAGCCTTCTAGTGGAGCTTCCTACAGAGCCTGATGACGCCACAGTCGTCAGCGCCGGAACTGTGGAAGAGGATTTCGTCTCTCAGTCAGAGGGTGACGACCTGAAAACTGAGGAGGCAAGCAGTGCATCAGCTGATGGTGACGGCCATGAGTCAGGATCTAACGAAGGATCTGGCACAGAGGATGCATCTGTAAAGGAAGAAGTGCTGGCAGCAGTGGATTCAGTAGAGCCAGAGCCGGAACCAGATCACGAGCCAGAGCTAATGAATCAAGAGGACCTGCAAGGAGAAGCTACAGCTCCTGCTCCACCTCCAGCCCGACCGACGCCAAAGCCACCACCAAGGACATCACGGCGAGAAAGGAGACCACCGGAATGGCAGCGCTCAGGAGAGTATGTCATGAGCCAGACGACAGCGGCAGACTGGGATGAGAGGTCCAGACTCATCGAGCAGCTTGTGTCAGCCGGTGTCTTTGAGCAAGTTGGTGGTGCCATGTCCCAGATTATTGGCAACATACTCTACTCCAGTAAATGATGAGGACATCATTTGTGTGGAGGGGGAAGTATGTGGCAGAGTCAATAATTTGTATTGTACATAATTTTATTAATAAACATGTGAATGGTATATCTTTGTTTGTGATCTTTTGATGAGAATTACATTCTCATTAAACTAAGCAAAACTAACCATTTTATATCATTATTTTATATCTAAAGCTTTTATATTATACCATAGCTCTCTAAAGTTCAAATTAATCCTTAGTGTTATTAAACTGCAGCTTTACTAACTTGCACTGCATGCTTTTCACATTGCAATCAGTCCCCAAGCGCGCCCCTTGCTTAGGTTTCTCATGGTAGTTAATTATTCACCCATAGGCTTTATAAGGTTAATTCAATAAGTTTCTCTTTGGCAATATAAGAAGTTGGACTGGTCAGTCACCTTCATCATGTGATTTGTGGTCATTTGTGTTTCTTATTCATAAGGATCGAGACCAAGGTGGTCAGGATGTGTTTCAATTTAGCAAAGGTTAGTTATCTCTAGTCTTGTGTATATATATTTGGTGTTGTATTTGTATGTATTTCATAGTTGATTATGATATCGGCTATAGTTAAAGTTTATTCATTATTCATTATGTATCATTGTATATAGTGTATTTCATGATAACTCACAGTACAGTGAGTTATGGTACTTTTCATCATGAAGTTTATATCTTTATGGTGTAGGTTATTTAAATACTTGCTAGACTTATAGTGTATCTTATATTTCTTATATCAATATAGGTTATCATATTTTAAGGTTTAAGATTAAGGTTTTAGTAAACCATACTATTATTATCCATAATTTATAGTCTCATATCAAACCTACAGTACAGTGGGTTCGTGTTTACTTTATATTAAACTATAATATTAACTCACAATACAGTGAGTCTTGTAGGTATTTTATCTATCATATTAATCTTAACTTCCTGTTAGAATAGGTAATATCATTTAGTATAGTATTAATCATTAGGGTTAGTTCCCATATAAGTAATATATTAATGCTATATCTTTATTATCATTACTATCATAAGTGAATGTGAGTGAATGAATGTGGTAAGTGTGATTGGTTATAGATGTGGTTGTATGTATATTTTACCGTAGTTATTCTTTTAAACATTTGTATATATCACCATCTGCATAAGTATTTTAATTCATCCTGCAGATGACGTAGGCTACGGCGGTGGCACCTTCTCTAAGTGTATGCAGGAGCACGGGTTTAACCAACCTGGTACGTTGTACTCAATGCTATACTCAATGTTGTATTTTATATTTGTCATTTGCCGCCATATATTTATAATATGTATTGGTGATATATTTATCTTTATATTTATATTTATATGTGCGACGTCACATTGTTTGACATGATGTACCCATGTGTGTATCATAGTTTCTATTTGTATTAATATTGCACATGATGACAATGTTATTAATTGGCATTTATGGTAAATATGGTAATGAATATGTAATCTAATGTGTTATGGTTTACTTGAGAATTATGTACTTGAGTATTTAATTTGTATTGATGGTAAATATAACTGTTTATCATATTTGCTTATTCAGTAAATGTAAGTATTGTTTAACGTAGGCATATATTTAACATGTGATGATCGATTATTTATTTAACATAAACTTATATTGTTATTTTACCATGTTTCAGGCTGTAACCTTGCATACTATGTAATAAAGTCCATGGTCGGAAACACCCCCAGTGGCTTTGTGGTCTCTTTCTAAGAAACCCCTCCTAACGCTACTACAAAATCACTAAATATATTTGAAATGCTCGTGTCAATGAAGGTGCAATTGTCCGAAAGGTTCTTCACCAATGGTCAACACGCATTTTACACATTAAATGTTGGGATTATTTCAATCAATCAATCAATCAATGGTTATAAATACTTTTTACATCGTGTACAAACGGTAATCATTGAGACTTTTTGTCTATCATCTACTCTGGTGTTTGCAATTGACCATTTTCCAGTTTTGCGAAACGAGTCGATTTAGAGTGACGTCCCTTTGAAAAGTCACGTGACCGCGGGCAAGCCGTCAAAGCTTACGTTAAGTTGAACGGTAATTTAGTCAACTTGTCATGCTCGCCTAGACCTTAATTTTTTTCCTATAAAACAATTGAATTTCTCAAACGACTGTACATTGTTTAGACCTTTTTTAAAGAGTCACTAAAGACGACTAAGGCCTACAGAAGTATTCCATGACCCACTTTATTGAACCGTGGGATTAGGCTTCACAACAGGAATAATGAGAACTTAAAATGTTGAATTAAATCATTTAAAACATTCTCAATTTGAAATTAGATTTTTTTTCAAAGTAAGAAATGTTACTTAAAACATAACCATCACGTTATTGAAACACGTATGAAAATGAATTAAAAATCTCGAAATTATCAAAGTTCGACAACAAAAAAACACCTGTCCCACATTTAAAGTTAACAGTTTCTACTGCTTCTCTTCCCGTAGTTTTCTCCATATTTAAGAACAAAATAGAATAAGTAGCCAATATTTTGTAATCAATTTTATTTTGCATTTGAATTAATAATGTTAGAATCAAGAACAAACATTTATTAAACCTTTTTGATTTATGAAAGATATACACGCTGATATAAAAGAAATCAAGAAAGTTATGGGCTACAATACATCAGAGATGATCTTTGACGGCGTACCAAGCAGTTTCCATTGATTTATTCTATCATATCTTTTTCATCATTTTATTACTTCTTAAACAGATTTTAACGTCGGAAAACTTCAGTTGAGATACGTATGGACGATATACCACTGCAAACGTGAGCTTTGAAAATTAATAACCGACAGCGAAGGTTAATTGAAGATCATGTGTTGAAAGTTGTTCAAAGATAAATTTCTAGCAATTAACAGCGGTGTGCCAAACGTATATCATATTATATTCCAATAGATTTTTATGAAATTAATGCTGCTAGATTCCTTATAAACTAAGTAACTTTGTGAGTAATCACCAAAGCTACGGTTACATTATTCCGTAAATTTGGACCATGTTTGTTTTCTTTCATTTCGAATAGCATACATTTCATCATCATATTATGTTCATTGATGCATAAAATTTTACATGATTGATAATGGAAGACTGATAGTCATCGAATTATTTATTTTTAATATTTATGTACTTCAAACTGAGATGATTTCAAATATACTAAGTTTGACAAAGATATATACATAATTCATCGCATAAGATATAATCTAAGCAAGACCGGGATAAACGTAAAATGAGACAAAATATGACACCTCTGTATATTTTTAATGACAAATTGACGCGTAGATGAAGAGACAAATAACTTTCATGATATTCGCGAAATAAGCCTAGAATAGGTCTACAAAAAATTTAAAAAATTATTTCATAGCCTTACGTATTATAGGCCTACCTGTTATGTTGTATACATCGTAGAAATACAAAAATAAGTTTTATTTAGAGTTTAAGATGAATAACTCAGTTTACAAATTATTAATGCAATATTCCCCGATGGTACGTCAACTTAAATATATTTTACGTCATAAGTTTATTAGAAAACTAATTTCATGACAAGTGAAAAGTCGACAATCACCGGGTGACGTAGCTCAGTGGTAGAGTGTCCGCTTGTCACCCGGTAGACCGGGGTTCCATTCCCGGTCTCGTCGTATCAAAAGACGATAAAAGATGGGAGTTGTTGCTGCCGTGTTTGACACTCGGCATTGTAATGGCAGAACAACGCATTAACTGGCGCTGCACAGTGGCTGCCGGTCGCAAAATGCACAAAACAAATTTCCAATATGGACATGTACTGAGGACAATAAAGTGTTATTATTACATAAACATAAAACAATTCGCCGATATGAACATCGCGGCCTGCCCCTGACATTGTGACGTCAAATCCAACGATTATGACGTCAGTATAACGTCACGTAAATCAGTCAACGCGCGATGTGGTGTCGCAATGGGAAATGCAAATCATTTCAAAACTTCAATTGAATGTTTGGTGCAATATAATGAAAAGATATGTTCTCCAACCATGACCTAATGATTGAATATGGCAGGCGTTTAAAACTTGACCGTAAAGATCGTCTTTGCCCATTCTGTGTTAGACCCAATGTTGAGTCAGAATTACATTTCTGTCGTGAATGCCCTTTCTATTATAACCTCCGAACATGTCTTATGCAAGAGTACTATTATGTTTTCCCATCTGATACTAGACTTAACTTATTATTCATGTCCCAAGATAGCATTATACTTAATAATCTGGCTAAATATATGTTCCAAGCACAAAAGAAACGTGCTACTTTTCTTACATCACCCTGATGCCTCATGTCCATAATATAATTGCATAATACACTATCTGCATATTTTATGGCGCTTCAGCCCACTTATTCTGTAACCCATGTACATGTATAATGGGCCGGTGGCCCCTTTACTGCAATAAACTCACTCTCACTTACATCTGTACGAAAAGTATTGATCTCATGGAATCACGTTTTTGAAAATGTAGCTTACACGTAAATAGACATCAACGGGAAGATGACAAATGCTGTCGTAGATATAACATTATAACATAAATTACTATAATCACGTATTTCAGATATGTCATTTATCAATGAACATATCAATTATCTTAATCATTTATCCCCAATTATCTTCTTAATACTGCCCACTCAACTTTTACGTCTTGATGCGAAAATAGTAATGGTATTTTTTAACAAAGAACAGGAAACTGTCTACCCAAGCAAGAATTAGCTCCACAAATAAGGTAAATGAGTTATTAGGTTATTCCTGGGGTAATGTAGCAGGGTGTGGAGTTTAATGTTTACTTCAAAGTTGACTTTATAGCTGAAGTAAATTGGTTAATTGTAATGACTCGAATTATTTTGATACGATTCATGACAAAACAAAGTGTCGTGCAAGATTGGAATAGAAACATAGTAATTAGTAAGGCTATTAGTTGATGTCCCCCTCTTCACATGTATGTTGCAAGGTTCTCTCAGTGTTGGTTGACTCCTGTGATATCAAATTCCTCCAGTTCAGTATTATTTCACCGCTCTGAGATGACTGGAATCTCACCTAACAGCTGCTTATATAATTTGTATATCCTAGTATACCTTAGCAACTTTTATGCTGCCCACAAGACGTGTTTTTCCCAATATCCAAATAGATTAATTTCCAATGATTTACACGTTGACATTGTCACAAATGTAGGAGTTACACGCCCCTTGCTACACGTATGTTAAATATCAGCTGCTGAAAAATTATGTGATTTATGATGAAATATGAACAATCGTTAGCAAACAACTAGCCAATCTCTTTTTTGGTACATCGGAGATTACATCTTACCCTGAAAATGATCGACCTAGCCCTGTACAGAGCTAGAATCGGGACTTTCTCACACCCACCCGGGTCTCGCCAGGTAGGCCATGTTTCCAGGTATACACCCGACACACAACACAGTAGCAGTTTTCACTACCTGTGTAGATTGAGTGCTTGTGCAGTGTTTTTTACGGTGTACTTGTCTCTTACACTAGCTTTGATCAGGTCTCAAAACGTACTAGTGCAGTCATATCAAGATCTTGAACGTTTTGTACCTAGCGAAAGTGATTGTTTACACCTGTACCTGAGTGACGTCACCAGTCACCTACCCTTGTTCACTGGACCGTATCATCAGGTTATCGATCTGTCGATGGACAACCCAGTTACAGGTGTAGTGACTCGCTTACAATTAATTCTATCAAACGATGTAGAATCCAACCCTGGTCCAGATAATGTTACCCAACAGGACTTAGCCGATGTCAAAAATGCTCTCGTTGATGAAATTAGAGATTTTCGGCGATGTATGCAAGAAGACCTCAGTGTTTTGAAGTCGGAAATGAAAGAGATTAATGTGAAATTTAGAAAGCTGGAGAACCGTGTCCAAGGTCTGGAAGTTGACACGAACAGACTTGAAAAACAACAAGAATTAGTTTTCGGGGATCTAGATGTGATAACGTCGAAACTTGACAGGGTAAACGAAGAGGTGGAGAAACAAGCTGAGACCGTTGATAGACTCGAAGCCTTCAGTCGAAGGGATAATGTTGTGTTCTATAATATTACGGAAACCCTGCACGAGACATATGATAATTGTAAAGACATTGTGCTAAATGTTTTAAATCAGCATTCACATCGCACCTGGGAGAGCTCGGAGATTATACGGGCGCATCGTGTGGGAGACAGACGTAACAATCAACGACCACGCCCCCTCATTGTCAAATTCGCTGCTTCATTGGACAAGATTAGCGCACTAAAACTTCGCCCAGAATTCAAAAAGTCTGCAATTGGCATATCAAATGACCTGACAAAACGACAACGTGACAAAATCAGTGAACAGAGGGATAAAGGTCTGATCGCCTACTTCAAGAATGGACGTCTGTTTACCCGACTGAGAGATCAGTCCTCGACTGAGCCGAAAACTGTACTTCTTAGTCAAGAAGCCGCTGGCCTGGACAGGACATTCGCAAGGGCGGTGAGACGATTGAACAACGTCAGCTTTGTTGTCGATAACGCGACGACGTCGACACCAGCACCGCCACTCGCACCGACACCAGCACTAGCATCTACAGGAGAAAGCACTGTGGACAATATGTCCACCTAGGAAAACGGCCGGGCCTGTGGTCAGATACATTGTGCTAAGACTAATGATCAACCTAACCTGAACTTTAACTCAGATGAATGTAAAAGTAAAAACTGTGATATAAACTCATTTTCGCCCTTCACATTTCTTTCATGGAATATTGATGGGTTAAAAGGTAAACTACAAGATTCTGACTTTCTATCATTCATAGGTCAGTTTGATCTATCATGTCTATGTGAGACTTTTGTTGATGAGCTTATTGCTATACCTGAACTATCTGAATTTCATATATACTTTTGTAAAGCTCACAAACTGTCTAAGTATGGTAGACTCTCAGGTGGCATCTACATGCTTGTTCGTCAATCATTGGTAAAGTATTGCTCCGAAATATTTACAAATATACCGAATGTCATTTGCCTACGTTTAAACAAGTGTATGTTGAATGTTGAGCGAGATATTTTATTCATTGCTGCGTATGTCCCACCAGAGAGTTCAAATTTTTATAAGAAAATACAATCATGTACACTTTTTGACCAACTTGAAGAGTGGTTGCTAGAAAACCCTCAATATATGACTGATTGTGATATTAAGATCATGGGTGACTTTAATGCTCGGGTCGGAGATGGTAATCAGCCACCTGATGCTCCAGATGAGAAAATTGAGCACTATTTTCCTGAGGATGAACCAGTACCGATAGATGTAAGATCAACTCAGGATACTGTTGTAAATAGATTTGGGAAGTTAATTTTGAACTTTTGCTATGTTTATAATTTGTTTTTAGTTAATGGTCGTGTGAAAGGTGATGAACGAGGACAGTTCACATACATTTCTGAACAAGGTTGTAGTGTTATAGACTTTGTTATAGCTTCACCTAATCTATTTAAGTACTTTGATAGTTTTAGAATATATGATAGAATCGAAAGCAAACATATGCCTATTGTACTTAGTTTCAAAAATGGAAACTGCTATGATTACACTGAATGTGAAAATGTTTGTCCAGTTAAATATAGATGGAAACCCTGTGACGAATCAAAATTTACGGGTAAAATGATTGAAAAAAAGTATATACTAGATTCACTCATAGATGATATTTCATTAGATATTGATAATGCGGTAGCAAAATTTGAGGATTATATTTTAGATGCGGCAAGTTGTATGAAAATGACACCAAGGTTAAAAACTAGACCAAATAACTTTTTTGGCAGTGACTGTCATAGGGCTAAAATAGATGCAAGGAGGAGCCTAAAACGCTTTAGAAACGATAGGAACAGCGTTAACAAAAAGAAATATTGCCTATTAAGAAATACTTATAAGAATAAATGTAGAAAGTGGAAAAGAATAAGCCAATATCAAACAGCCAAAAGGTTATCTGATTCCAGAAAGAATGCAAAATTATTCTGGCGAGAACTTAGGAATATTTCTAAATCGAGGAAAATAGCGCCTGATATTCCTGATGAGATGTGGTTTAATCACTTTAAATCCCTGTATGATAAGCCTGTTTCTTCTGATGAAGATCAAGATACCTATGTCTCATGTGCTGCTCCTTCATATATGGAAGCAAATGATATTGAAAAACAGATTTTGGAATCACCTATAATAGAAGCAGAAATTAATAATGCCATAAAACGGTTAAAAATAGATAAATCACCCGGGGTTGATAAAATCCTAGCAGAAATGATAAAATCATCCGAAAAAGTCATCATGCCATTTCTTTTGACATTATTTAATACACTGTTTGAATGCGGCAGATTTCCTGATGCTTGGAGTAAATCAATTATTATTCCACTACATAAGAAAGGTAATATTAACAATCCAGATAATTATAGGGGCATTTCATTGTTAAGTATATTAAGCAAACTGTACACAAGCATTTTGAATAGTCGTTTAACGCAGTGGGCAAATCTTATGGATAAGATATCAGAAACACAAGCAGGATTTAGAGAAGGCTACTCTACTATTGATCATATATTTACGCTGAATGCACTTATTGAAAAATGTTTATGTAAGAAGAAGAAAAAATTGTTTGTTGCTTTTATTGATTTTAGAAAGGCCTTTGATTCTATAGACAGGTTTAAATTGTGGGGGTTGTTGTCAAGTTATGGTTTAGATGGGAAAATGATGCAAGCGCTAAAGGCTATTTATTCTTCCGTTAAATCATGTGTACGTTGTAATTCACATTTAACAAACTATTTTAACTGTCCTTTTGGTCTTAAACAAGGATGTATGCTTAGCCCAATCCTCTTTTCTTTATTCATAAACGAGCTCTCTTCAGAGATTGCACAAAATGGAAAACATGGAATTCAGTTATTTCCGGATATGATTGAAATTATGATGTTACTGTTCGCTGATGATGTAATATTAGCATCAGATACTAAATGTGGACTTCAAACTCAGTTGAATATTTTAGCATTATATTCAGATAAGTGGGGTTTAAGCGTTAATCTTGACAAATCTAATATTGTGGTTTTCAGGAGAGGAGGTAGACTTAAAAATACAGATTCATGGTCTTTTAAAGACACTAACTTGAAAATTGTAAATAGTTATAAATATCTCGGTTTTGTGTTCACTTCCATGGTTGGTATGGGGAAATCAGTATCCGATCTAGCATTACGTGGGAAAAAAGCGTTAATGGAATTGAATGTTAATCTAAGAAAAATAGGTTCGTTATCTCCTGATATTTTTTTCAAAATATTTGATAGCCAGATTCAACCAATATTGTCGTACTCTTCAGAATTATGGGGTTATAAAAAATATGAGTCTATTGAAAAAATTCACCTTTCGGCTTGTAAATTATACCTAAATGTTGGACCTCAGACACCAAATGCAATAGTGTATGGTGAATGTGGCCGTTTTCCTATATTTGTAAATACAGCTGCCCGTTGTCTTAACTACTGGATTAGAATAACAGCAATGCATAATGATCGTATACCAAAGAAAGCTTATGAAATGTTAATTAACCTTGATAACTTTGGGTATGACACGTGGGCTTCAAAAATTCGCTATTTGCTTTTTTCATATGGATTTGGATTTGTTTGGTTGTCACAAACTGTTGGAAATCGTGTAGGTTTCATTAAAATATTTAAAACCCGTTTAGTTGATACTTTTAAACAAAATTGGAGATCTGATCTGGACAATAGCAGCCGTTATGATTTGTATAGAGAATTCAAAAGCCTATTAAACCCTGAAAAATATCTTTCTGAGATTATAGATTTCAAATTACGAAAATATTTAGTTAAATGTAGAGCAGGATTACTAAGACTGAAAGTCAATGAGGGACGATGGTGCAAAACTGACAGAAATTTAAGAATATGTCCTATTTGTAATGTAGGTGTAGAAGATGAATATCATTTTATCTGTATCTGTCCCAAGTATGATGATTTACGTTGTGAATATTTACCGTATGACTTTAAATCAAATATGTCCAGTTTTAAGAAACTACTTTCCACTGATAATGTCCATACTATGAAAATGCTCAGTCTCTATATCAAGAACGCATACGAACGAAGATGCAAATTATTACAAGAATGATAACAATATAAAACTAAATTATATTATTTGATTTATCATTTAATACACTCTTTATTTGATGTACCATTTTATATTATATATCTACTTATGTATATAATTGAACATGTAAATACATGCATGTGGGCGTGTAAATATTTGTTTATGATGATAAATGAAAATATGTATATGGGCCCGATGGCCTACATACTGAAATAAAGAATTGATTGATTGATTGAAATCCAAATACAATTTCATCACGCTTTCCAACACGAGATAACTGCTTATAGTTTGTTTTAGAAATTGCCCATACATTGTAATTTCTGTTTTGATATAAGTAGTCAAATGTTCTGCAGATAGAACAAACAGACATGATGATTGTTCAGTATTTCAATGAACTAGGCTTTATGGTTTCTCGGAAACAAGGTTTCAAGTTACTGTTGTGTCTCTATTGAAAAATATTAAAAGGGTAGAATGTTTTTTCCATAAACCACGTTTGAATGGGTCAGGTCCTATGGCGTGCACATTCTGATCCCGAAACCAAATTCTCAGTCGTGTTTCCATGGGAATGGCTAAAAGTATAGATTGTGAGAAATACAAGATCTCAAAAGTCACCACTTCACCAGATGATTTTTCAAATGTATCGCATTTGAATGACTAGTGTTTTAGTTCAAGTCCGAAAAAGAAAAAGATTTCAAGCACGTATGTATGGACAGACTTGCCATACCAATGTAAATAATGTGGACAAAGTGTAGCTTGAGTTATGTTGTCGTTAAAGAAAGACACTGGTTAACTTGTTTAAGAAAACAGGAAATCAACAAACTGCCAAAACGCAATCGGTAGCAGGGTCTACAAATAAGTAAAAATTAAGATTGTTTTAGATGACAAAACATATATTTGCTCCTCAATTTCATTACTTTCACATATCGAATATTCCAGGGGTCCCAAAATTCTATTATTAAATTAAACTAAATTATTAAATAATGCTTTCTCTCACAAGTCAATTACTTAGTTCTGCCAGAAAATATATTTCCTTACATTCTATCTCCGAGAACATTCTCAAACAACTTGCCAATTTAAGGTTTAATCATTCCATGTTTGATGACAATATAATAATAAAAAATATATTTGATTATAATGAATGTTGATATGTTAATATCTTGGCAATCAACAGAAACACTCTTGCTCACAATGCTCATGATTTGCTGATGGGTTGTAAAAGTTTTAAAACAAGGACGATAAGGGGTTTTAAATGACAACAGGTTTTCTTACCATTGTAAAACTCTACCTAGCGCAACCTTTCCTGGGCAGGTTTGGTCTGAATAGAACATTTAAAAATTCTATAGATAAGATAATATAATCTGTATTTTATGTTCAATTCTCAGAGGCTGTGTTCTCTGATTTCCACATATATGTTGTTTGCAAATGTAAATCCCAAGACTCTGCCTGTATATGTATATTGGCCCAATGTTATATTTCCTGTTTCTCATCATTGCAATGTAAACAGTCAATTTGCACATGGCTGCCTCATCACCTCCTGTCTCCCCAAGTTCGCTACTCGTTATGTATGTCTTGGTAAACAGGACGTCCTCGTGTTGTAGAAGTGTAATGTTCCGGGTCGTCAGGATGTGCAAACTCCTATCTCCTGTCTCTCATTAACATAAGAAAGGTTTGTATTTGCACAGTGTAATGAATGCGATTTCATCTCCGATGTTTCTCTTCTAAATGCATAATACCTCATTTGTAGTCATTGATTTATTTCACAGTGTATTATCCCCGAATGTCTATTGTTACGAGTGGTTAAAGGTGAAACCCGCTTATTAACACAGACCAGCAGATAGCATTGATAGAATGTGGCATATATGACTAACTCGTGTAATCTGAGCATCTTCAATTTACTTGTAACTGATATATATTCAACTTAACATTTGAAACAAAATACTTTGAATTGCTTCTCTTAAACTTTACAAAGAAAACCATGAAACTTCAGATTTTATGTCCGATTTGAAAAACTGTGGATTAAATTGGGGTTCATAACAGCAATATGATTTATCGTATTACGTTTAACTGCTCTTCAAGATTTAACTTAAAGTTCAAACTGTTCTTTTAGATAATGAAGTCGATCACAATTAATCATCAGTCCAAAAATCTACATTTTATTCATTTAGATTAAAGGGAGAATATCCTGACAGAATGCTTGTGTCATGTTCAATTCTCGATAAAAACTCGTTTATCCAACTAATAAACTTTTCAGATCTACTTGTCAAGATTTGTATTTACTTGTTCAATTACTGACTGAGAGATCTTTTATTTTAAGTTCAGATCTATAGTAATGACTTCAATTATTAGTTCACTAACCTAAACCTAGGTTCCCATGTAGCACTCCAGCATCGGCCCCACGTCGGCCTGACGCTGTCAACATTATCGGCCCGACGTCGGCTAGATACATCGGGCCAATGAAGTTTTGCTCATCGGTTCTGCATTGGCCCGACGTAGGCAAAATAAATTCTGACCAGCATTCTTTAGCATCGGCCGATATTGGATGTTTTATTTCATAGCTTTCTTGTAAATAGTATTTAAGCTCTATTAACAATGAAAGGGTACAAAATATCAAGCTAGCAATATTTAGTTAACAATCAGCGGCAACTTGAAATCTTTATAATTTTACAAAGGTCCATTCTCTCCTATTACGCCGAAATCCGTGGGTTCCCCTGGCGGAAAAAAACCGCATCACAATCCACTTGAAATTCTTTATCAAATGACAACGCTTCTCGCATGGAAAGGGTGGATCATATCACAATGCTTTTGCCTTGATTCAGTACCCAAAACGGCCTAAGAGTAATTGAAGGGTCCGGACGACGGGGTATCTAAAACATCAATAAAATGCCACATTTTCCTTGAAAATGATTGAAATGAAGATATTCTCACAGCTAAAATGATTTACTATAAATCAACCATTTCCTTGAAGCCTTGAGTTTGGTTGCAGAACGTACAATCACAATGAAATCGAGTGGTTTTCGAGTTTGGTTGCAGTCCCTATAGGCAACTGCAACCAAATTATTTTCTAGCAATTATCCATCATTTTTCGTGTCTTGACAAACACTTATTTGGTTGCAGAGATTTTAGTTGCTTGTTAATTAGCAAAGAGGCAAGTTTGGTTGCAGGAGTTTTATAATTTACCTTATTTTACGTGAAAACAAAAACAAATCAGGATTTTCATTTTGACAGATTCCCTCTCGCACTGTGAGTGACGTAATGCCATGCGGTATGTAACGTGTCCTACAATTGGTTGATTCAATCTCAAACATTTCCAAAAAAAATTCAAATTTCCTAATTTTTGATTTAAAATTGATTTTGTTCTGTTTTTGGATAGAAACCATTTGTTAAACTTACTCAATGATGTTTATTTTCTATCAAAATCATTTTACAATTAAAGGGATTCCTGACAGCCAATGAGAATCGTTTTGAGATATGACAACAATCCGAATTCGCTTTGGGAGCACGTTGAAACACAGAAATGAAATTTAGGGATCAATTTGGTCAAATAATGTCAAAAGTACCTACCATTACATGCTTATGGTAGAAACTGTTAAAATAATCAAGGTCAGTGAAATATTTCTATCCATAATGTCAGAAACGCTTTCAAAACATGATGTGACATGATCGAAAACCGGACTCGATAGCGATCGGTAAGTGGCTTGTGTGTCATTGAAATATAAATAAAAAGCCAGGTAAGTGATCAACAGTTGTCAAATCATCATATATTCCATCTGCAACCAAATTTCTTCAAGCCCAGGCTCTTCTGTTTGATAAAAACATGTATTTTCTTGGAAAAATAATTTGGTTGCAGGTGCCTATAGGGGACTGCAACCAAACTCGAAAACTATGTGATTTCATTGTGAATAATCTTTCTGCAACCAAATGCAATGGTGTCATTCCATATATCATGGTATAGATAATTATCTCAGCTTTCAGAATATTCCAAATTGAGTCTTTTTCAAGAGCTAGGTTGCAGTTAACAGTCCTTTTTGACACCCCGTCACACGGACCCTTCAATTACTCTTAGGCCGCCAAAACAATGATTTAAGACCAGCGGCGCTGATTGCACAACTAACTTTGATTGCCTCCAATCAGGCATCTTCCATTCTATCTCACAAAGTCGGTGTAATAGAACAGAGGCTAAATCAACATGACTTTATCTGCCGCTGTGGCGAGAGAATGAGACAGGTCATGCAATAAGACAAGCACAAGAGGAAGCAGAAATGGAGGCTAGCAAATTGTTCGGGGCAAGTTGAACTCTTGATCAATCAAATATCAATACAGACTTGTGCACATGTAGGAGCAGGGAAAAGAAAAGAACAGATTACTTAAGAAAAACAGATAGAATCAGTCAGTGATTGAAGTTTTAAGCTTATTTGTTGCAATGTTTCATAGTTCAGGATGTAGATTTATCTGATACTTTTGGTTTTCATCAGAATACTTTAGGTTCCAATATATTTTTTGACCAAATGTATTAGAACCTTTGTTGAAAGAATTAAATTTTAACATTTAGCGCACATAAAATGTTATAGTCATATATATTTCTGTTTATATCTCATCTTGAAAGAAGCCTGCGTTTAACTCAAACCAGTTCCTTACTTCAAAGGCACTGTTTGTATGCTTTGTTATTTTTGCTTTTTTTCAAAATATACACTGTTTTACAAAATGTCAGTATTCTTTATCCTTAGTCATGAAATAAGTTACAACGAACTAGGAAAAGCATCTAACACGCATATAAAACTGAACACCTCAAATTATTCGAGATACATTTATGAAAAACGAAAACGATAACTGTAAATAGATTGGTATATCCGTTTTCAAAACTTTTCAAAACAAATTTGATGTTCTTTAAGAAAATCATAGTTGATTTTGAGATGATTTTGAGAAGTTCTAAATTAAGATGATCTATTTATCTTATAAGTTTTAAATTGAAATTGTTAAACCAATTAGTTTGATATATGATTATAATTACTAAAACGGACGAATAGGCATAAAATAGCTTTCGGATGATTTGCACTGTTTAAAATGTAATTTCATTCTTGAAATATCCAAGTATCTTTTGTCTGTTTATTGATTCCTAGCTAATACGTATCTCACGTGAAAATAAAGAAATTAAATGCATATGGCACTCAAGAAAAATGTTAAAAAAGCTTAGATGTATGTTGTAAAAAAACAAACAAAAGATGAAACTAATGGCCAGACACATTGACTCTATACATCGAAACCTAATTTAATAACATCAAATAAGAATTCCTGATTATTTTCACAAAGAGATATTTTTTCGTCAATTGTGATATCAAAGTGTTAAAACTTCTTGATGTGTAATGCTTTAGGAGTATCTTTTTGATGCAAGTTGATAATTGTTTGTTTGTAAAGGTTTTTAAAAGCCACAGTAATATTCTGTTACAAAATCATACATTATTTTGAAATTCATTATTAAACAATAATTATAAACAAAAGACAGAATTCGTAAGGTAATTATATTTGAATACATGTTTTCATATTTTGTCATTGAACCATGTTTTCAACAGATTGTATTTAAGTTACAATGTAATTCATTGTTGAACACAGAAAACTGATTGTACAGGATATAACTTTTAACGGAGATTATGAAAGTTGTTACGGCCTCTAACATTTCCTGGTTTTTCATTACTATGTAAATGCATCAATTTGAATGTGTACACGGTTTTCAGGAGTGACTCTTGTCTCCTGTAAATAATGACAGTGATGTGTGGTTCGTTCTTTGCTGATTAACATGACTTCTACATCCGTCAAAGTGCTAATTGGGTTTGTAAGGAAAGCCACTTCGAATTCTACCTCTTCTAAATAAAGTTAGCTATGACCTTGCTCACCCTCTCATGTTATTGTATTTTCGAATCTGATATTTGTAATCTAATCTCCACTTCTCAATTTCAACAGCTTGTGTCCTCTTTTTATGTTTTTCTGTAATTTTATTATTTTAATCCAAAGGCTCAGCTAGTACATGGGCGCCTTGTAAACTTTCCTATATGAACAAACTTGCTTTTTGTTCAATATCAAAATTAATAAACCCGCGTTTGTATTCAATTATTTTATCCCCTGCGAAGCTTTCCAAGAGACTGATACTGTTTTGTCAGAACGAGATATTGATTTCCTCTACATCCAAAATCATGTATTTCCGTAATTCTAAATTGCTTTGAAATTCTTTCCCGGCCATATCTCAGAAAGCGTTTTATGTTTTAACAAAACATGCCATGTGGTTAGATGTAGTGGTGAAGTGATGTCCTTTGCTGTTTTTGTTATTGTGAAATTAATTTTTTCTGGTTTCCATCAAAACAATTTGAACTTGGTGCTTCTGAGTGTAGGGACGTCACCGCCTTTATCTTAAATTGTATTTGGTATTATTTTTCACGCTTTGCATTAGAGCTAGTAAGAGAGTTTGGCATTTTCCGATTACAGTTATTTCTTATATTGTCAAGTTCGATTATTCTATTAGATTTACTTCTTGCCTGACAATAAGCATACCTCTTTCCGTCATACATTGGAACTTCGATGTATGCCCGGCAGCCACCGTGCAGAGCCAGTTCAAGCGTTGTTCTGCCCTCAAAATGCTGTGTCAAGTGAGGCAGCAACAACTGCCATATGTTAATGTCTTTTGGCATGACATGACCGGGAATCGAACTCTTGTCTTCTTGGTGATGGGCGGACACTCCCCATTTCATAAAAAGCTTCAATGAATTGCTTGGACTTTTTTTTGGGAGCGGGATATCACAGTGCATCAGATAAATAGTTTACTAGTTTATTTCACAGTTTTATACGTCCTATTGTCACATAAGTAACATACAAAAAGAACAACCTGAAACTGACTTGATATTTCTCCAATGAATTATCACGCAACAGAAATTCCAAAAATAAAGCTTGTTAGCCATGAACAGTGACTGTGAATTTACCTCTGAAATTGTTACACCTTTATTCTCTATCATTATATTACAATGCTATCCCCATGATAAAGTCAGTTTGTCGGTATCAAACATAAGGTCAATGGTCCAGTTGTAGAACAATTATTCTCGGCTTTAAATCAGTAAAATGATATGAAATTATATATATTACTTTACATATACCATCAACATAATTGGAATTGATGTCAATTATTTTGTTAACCTGAAGCAAGCAAGATCAATAAGTTTGCCGTATATAGTGTCAAAAGGTCATGGTTTTCAAAACAGCAACATTATGCAAAATTGATAAAGCAACAAATGACCTCATAAAAATCCTTATGAAACAAAAAAGGTTGTCACTGTCATATGTGTATGGTCTTTATAAAGCTGTTGAACTTTTGTTTCTCAACATATCAATGTAATATTATGCCTTTTTATGTCAACTCATGTGTATATGTTTAACATTGTGTAAATGTGTATAACTTTCCATATCCTATATGACTGTATTATTGTATCCATTGGAAGTGAATAAAAACATTTGAAAAAAACAAAGGACCTTATGAAAATCCTTATGAAACAAAAGAGGTTGTCATTGTCATATGTGTATGGTCATATACTACCAAGAGAAGACACATAGATAAGCAATCAATGTTGACAGTTTAGCAGAGACAATACCGGACTTAAGATTTCATGACTCCTACACGTCAACCCATAGACACAAGCATTAGAACCATCCCAGCAATGGTTTGTGGTAAACTTAACTAGATCAGACAGAATAGGTCTCCTTTCACAAAGCCCTAATGTGATTACGAATCAATAACGTTACCTTGTTCCATGTTCCATATTTGATAGAAAGGTAACAATTTGTCATTTACGTGTAATATCCACTTTTAGCCCTCGACCCACATCAGTCCTCTGGTATGCAGACCTTTGGCTGGTAATCTCGGGCTGATGTGAGATTTGATAAGAACCTCTAAACTTAAACTCTTAATATGATAATGATGGACACTGTGCACCCAGAGTCTCTTTATTCGATGAAAATACTGTCTTTACTTTGGTAAAATTAGTTTTCCTTTTCGTGAAATCCCATATTTGTCATAAGCAAAGGTACTTCAGTGACTTTATAAATGAATCTTTTACGAAACATGGTTCTAGAACTTCGTACTGAAATCAGCCAAATATTGAGTGAAATAACTCAAAAAGATCAGATCAGATTCAAAGATTGAATGTTGGTAATTACGAACAGTACTTGAAACCCGCTCATCTTACTAAATAAGACAATTGAGATGTTGATTATATTGCTTGAAATAACCTATTTACATGTATGCACGGAAACCTCTTGAATTATCGAATATTTGTTTGCAGTATATTACTCTCGAAATGAAAATTGATGTTTTTAAGCGGAATTGTAAATTAATGATGTAATGTAATGATGTATAGATTTTATCATCTAATTATTTCAAAGCATAGACTATTTTAGTTCATTATGATAAACTATTGGTGGAATTGGGATAAAATATTTCTTATGTTTATTTGTCAATAACGTGTGTATCTCAAAACAAAAAATATAAGAAGATGCAAACGAAAATACTAATTAAAATATGATTGAACAAATGTAATCAATCAAAAGGTCACAATTAGTTTTGAATGTTTTGTTTTTCTTAAAAAGACGGAAAATAAATCTAGTACTTTTTCTTTCTCTCATGTAGCTGTCTCGATAACATTGCAATATGTAGAGAAATGACAATCATCTTGGTTTATCACCTATGACGATTTAATAAATCATCAACCGATGAGAGTATCAGAAAAAGAATGATTGAAAAGATGTTTCAGAAAGAAGGGCTGTCCAATAAAAAGGGTTTCAATTGAGAACTTCTGAAGATTTGGTAATCAAAATGGATCTTATGACGTGATAATCTAATTCAAAGAATTCATCAATTAACTTATTAAATGGTTGTGAAGTGGTTAGCATGCTAGCATCTCATGTCATGCCATGCTAAAATCTCTTTGAAACACTAAGCATTTGTATCCCTGGCAAGGAAAATCCATCCACATTCCCTTCCGTTTAGCCAGCTATGCAAAAGCGTCCCATATAAACCTTAGACGGCCTATTTTTGTTGTAATTGGAGTTTATTGCTTTAAAAGGGGAACCTCCTCTTGGGGCCATACGCAACATCACATCATGGATATTCTATAGAATGTCCAAAGGATCCCGAACAAACAAATGACTTGTACATGTAAATTTAAAATGTAAAAAAGATGAGTGAAATTCGAAATCGGAACCTTTAAAATATGAAGCAACGCCTTTGCCGCTTGAGCTACAGAGACTCATTGTCAGCTTATGTTTATTTTGTTATGTCATGTCTGAAATTGTAATTTGTACATGTATATACATATTATATATAATAAATATATATATTGGTATGTGATTCTAGATTCCTATCATTGCTAATGTCTTGTACGAAAAACGTGCTGTTAACCAGCAATTGGCAATAACTTGCTGCGTTTGCAGGATATATTTAGTGATTATATACTTCATTATATTTGACAAAATTTGTCGTCCTTTCCTTTACTTTATATGACACTTATTCACGGATTTTGTTGAGGATAGTCGGAAACAGTTTGTGGGGCTTCCCTCCTTGGGAGATTTCTTTTTAAACCAGACCTGAAAACGTGTGTTATCCTTAACTGAACACTGGAATGTATAGACAGTAAATGTTGCATGAAGCACTTTTTAAGCGACATCGAAAGTTCTTTTCCTTTAGGGTAATGGGATAAATTGTGGGATGCCTGGCGCATATCAAGTGGACTAATATCATTGTTATGATGAATTATTCAGCTTCCTGCACCATCCTAGCGTGGTAATTTCAATTATTCTGAAATTTCACATATTTAATTCTAAAAATTCAGAGAAAGAAATAATTTTGTTTTTTAAAAATGGTTTTATTATAATAAACAGCGGGAGAAAAGTTGTAAGTTTAGTTAAATACAACAGTTCCTATGTGCCAAGGTTGTTCGTCCTTTACATAACAGGGTTGAAGAACTGGAATAGTTCAAGGAATTTGATGTGATTATCGAAACTCGTACAGATATTTACGAGGATTGATTACATTCGTAAATGACAATTCTTAATGTGATTTCCTGAACGTCTATTTTTCTTATTCAGTATGTTCTAGAAACGAGACAGCCGGCTTGACTGTGGAATTAAGAGAATGAGAATGTGCAATCTTTTGGGTTCCTTGCGTGATGCTGTCTTTGTAAGAAATCATACTTGTGGTGTCTTTTACATTAATCAGAGACATGATTCACCGGATTTTAAGGTTTCGGCGAATGACTTGTTTAAAACTTTTTAATGGTATTGATGTTTGTATTTTATCAATGAGAAAAAAATAGATATTTTCTATACTTTGATAAAAGGTTGATCTTGCTGATGGAATATAGCTGTCTGTATGCTGATCAATTGTCTTTTCAGTTTAAAGTGACACAGAGTATATTTCTTAAAATTTTGTTTGGTTTTGATAAGCTACAAAATATCTAATATGCTGATTGAAGTTCATATCTCATCACTGGACTTGCAAATATATCCATTTATGCATAATATCTCTAAAATGCTTGATTTTATGGAAATATCAAGAAAGCATCTTAAAATACGTTTAATATTCGTAATTATGCATCCAATTGATCTACCTATTTGTTACAATACCTAATAAACATTATCGAATCGAATATATCTTCCTGTCAGCTTATGACCAAGTTTCAAAATTACGTTTGGCGAATTTGAGTGCGCCCCTCGAGCCACATTGTCCGGTTTTCGATCAAAATCCCGACTTTGAATGGCCGTATTTTCGCTCTTATGCACTGATGGACCTTTAACTTGTTATTTTCAGTATCAGTTAGTGGTTCCCGATGTAATAACATTGATTTCAAAATTTGACATATGTGATCCTATCAACATACTCTGTGTCTCTTTAAACAAATAAGGGCTAAGGTCATATCAAAGAATGGGTTTACAGAATGTATCATGACTATTTTCAACCTCTTATTAAATTGACTACTTATGTATCCACACATGTGACCAAGAAATTGTCAATATAAAGCAAATCGGATTTGTGTCTCTTTAATATAATATGTTAGGAGCTTCCATCGAACAATACCGTATAGAAGATAAAAAGCTTAAGAATGACTTAAAATGAATTAAGAGTATTCCTACTTCAAGAATTAATCACTATTGGCTGTTGTATCTTTAACTTAGTTTACGTGATAAATAAATTCTATCAAATCACAGCAAAATAAAAGAGATGTGGCCCCATTCAGGAATTAATTCATAATTGGGAAAAGTTATATTTTGTTCTGTTGCCTTAATTTGAAAGCGTTATTTTTTTATAATTCAATACATTTTAGTTCTAGATCAAAAGCTCTATTCCTATCGACTCGATTGCATTGTTTGAGTTTTGACGGTGTCATTTAAATGTTAATTCAGTTGTCAGGAGCAAGTTTAATATGATAATAGGTATAATGATAATAATATTTTATATTTAGCAGACGCACATTTCCAGCAACTAGTGCATTCTCAAGACACGACCAGAATTATTACCCTGGTCTATCCAACGCTGGCATAAATGTCGCTACAAATCGCCACTAATAAATTACAACTGTTTACCAGGTATCCATTTACTGCAGGGTGAACTGATGACTCAATCTAGTTTGAACAAGCTGTAGTGTTTACCTCCCATTAGACCTTCATCAATAACGTATTGTAGCTACTTTAATTAGATTTTAGATATTTGGGATACATTTCCAAGAACAATTATATGACTTTGTTTCTTTTCCTGGTCTGGTTGTCCTTGTTAAGTCGTAAAAGCATTACACAAAGGCAGAAATAGTGGGATGTTCTTGTACTTATAAATCTGTTTTCCATTTCCATCTAAATTATGTTTTGAATTCCTTTGATATATATGGTATTTTACACATAAGTGTTCATTGTTTTTGGAAAAAACGAGTGTCCATTTAAACCACCTTTAAGCAATGAACAAATTTTGATTGCTTATCTAATCTGTTAGAAAGTCATTGAAATATATAAAAAAACACAGACAAGAGTGTGATTAACCGGATTATAAACGGGAAACAGGATGTCTTGTAATTTTCTAAATGCATTTTAGAACCAACCTAATCAGTTGATCATGTTGCAGGCATTAAAAAAAGACTATCTGTGTCTTCAATGTAATTCAATTTCGACGTCAAAGAAGCCTAATCTCTCCAAAAATACACTAGCAAAGCCTGAAGAACGAAATATGAAACACTCGCAATGCAGTTTCCATTATTCACAACACTATAATGAATTCCCAAAATATACCTATGGTGAGTGGTGAGTTCGTGTCACGAGTCCCATCTCTTGACACATGGTGTCCGTTGTCATGATTTGTTGTTATAATATCACAACATGTAAACATTAAAATGTCTATTGGCGGGGTGACTTGAATTCTCTAGAGTCGATGATTGCAAGAACAAGATTAAAACCTGAAACAATAATTGAAGGATGAAAACGGATGAAACTTCGAGTCTTCCAGCTTGATGACCTTAAAGTTTGCAATTTATTTTTTATACTTTCATCGGTTTAAAGTGACAGAGGAATATTCAGAAATATTTTTCAAAACCAAGGGGGCGTTTTAATTGTTTATTCGTTGTTTTAATTCGGTTATTAGAACATTATTGTGTTATTCACTGTTTTAGTTGAGAGGAGTACACTACTTCTAATGTTAATGAATATTATTTCAAAGTTGTAGGGTTTACTCGTAATTCCAATTTGAGAGTGGTGTCGAAAGTTGTGGGTTTTTTATTTGTTTAATTTTGCAAAGAAAAAAATATCTCTACATATGGATGCTGAGAAGACGGTCTCTCACTTGGTTAGCACTTGGTGTTAGCCAGATATGCTCTTTTTAGCTTCAACTAATGGGATCTGTAACTGTACAATTTGATCTATCAAATCAATGTTACACAATGTGTGGATATGTTGTCAGATGAAGTCGGCATTCAATCTACTTAGAAGAAGACGATACAGATTTAAACATTGAGTCTGTATCTCATGAAGTCTTAGTAGGTCTACCCATTCCATTGTAGAGAAACTTAAGGTTTTCTTTGTACCATACTGTCTTAAATGTAAACAATTTTAAAGATAAAAAACGTATATTCATATTCATGTATTTAAACACCTAGAGACAGTCATCTTGGTCGCTTTATCAAATACCTGATATAGTCTTAGTGTGTGTGTACTCATCTGCCCACGTGTCGTTGTCTCAGTACTAACATACCATAGAGAGCGATCAACTGATATCTGTTTATAGAAATCAATCTCACAGATATAAATTTACAAACTTAGCTATCTGATCTACAAATTTACAATATGCTGAATAAGCGCTTACATTATATATGTGATTTATTACTGCTTCATTTGATGTAAATACATTGTCTTTCAATTGGAGCCATTTATTTTCATTTTCCTGTTGAAAACAGGAATAGTTCAAGGAATTTGATTTGAGTATCAGGACAACTATTTATGAACATTAATTGCCATCTTAAATTACAGTTCTAAATGTGACTTCCCGTCCTGAAAACGGGGCAAAATACTTGCCTGACGAATTAAGAAATTAAGAATTTGCTAGATTTGGCGTTATTTTGCGATATTATCTCAAGTCAAAAATCACACGTGAGGTGTCTTCAGAGTAAGATTTGATTTTGACTTTTTGTAAATGAAAAAATATTTCTGTTAGAGTTTGAGGAAGGTTTTTCGAGAGATGATAGATTACCTTCTATATATACAGATCAAATATGGTCTAATTGAAATAAAATATCTTATTTCGAGCTTCTGTCAAGCATTATCTTCTAGAAGATGAAAGGCTTAAGCAAGCCCGTCTCCAAAATGTAAAAAGAACTCTCCTGCCTTTGGATTAATCAATATGGACTCTTGTACTTCTTTCTGAGATTACTTGAACTTAGCAATTTCAAGATGAGTAGTAATGGAATCTAACAAAATGGATCTGATCGAATCGCGGCATATGGCAAAAAATAACAAGATGTGGCCCGATTCCAGATTCGATTTTATTTATGCCCATAATTGAGACAATTTAGATTAATAATTTTCATAATAAGGATAAGATAAATCACAGCTCAATATTTATAAATTTTAAAAGAGCAAAGTTTTATATCGACTTGATTATCTTGTTTGAGTTTTCCAATTGGGTCTAAATTATTATGATTCAACGTAATTTGATTTAGCGTTTAGTTTTCACCAATATGTGCAGTTCGGGATAAAGGATACTGCAGCTACTTTGAACTAGATCTAGTATCGTGTTAATGTTTCTGGCCGACGTGCATAAAATACTCAAACGTAGTGTAATAGTTATAGTATAGCACAATGGCAGAGTAATTTGAATCAAAAGGATTTAATTAATTATTTTATATTAACTGTATATCTAAATAACTAGATTGACATGATGCACATAAAACAATGTTGCTCTATTTAAATTGAAAACATGTTTTGATTTTATATTGTACTTTTAACACATATCCTTGTTATCCTTGAGTGTCACAGCTTTAGGGAATCAATGTTATCAGTGTCAGAAACCTTTGGACTATTCAATTTATATTCTGGTTGTAAAACGAGTTTTTTGAGAAATGAAATTCTAAATCAATCCGTGCTAAAGGCTGACATATTGCCCACGCACAACATATTCAAAACACTTTATCAACCAACCTCATTTCTGATCAATTCAACGAATTACAGATATCAAACTTCCTAGTGATCATTGATGTTGAACGAAAATAGAGTGAAAACAAGATGTGAAGAAAGTATCCTTTCTTACAAGATGTACTTCCACCATGTCCTATCAAATACATGCTATCTATTAGAAATGTCTTAGGAAGACCATCTCTCTGTTTTAGTTATTATTGTCTTCCTTCCCAGCTTTTATACTTATATACTTTTAATTTTACATGACCATGTGTCCATGAGCTTAATGTTAAAGGATAGAGAAGCCACAGAAAGTTGACATCCTGTCACCAGCAGCACTCAAACCAGGCACATCAGGGAACAGTTTCCTTTCTTACAATATGTGCTTACAAATGACATCCTATCAAATACATGTTGTCAATTAGAAATTGCACATCAGGCTTTCTAGCCTGGGGATTTTTCGACTCGGTCACTGCGCCCTTAGTCAGAGAAGTCGAACAGGAAAACATCTCACGCCTGACGCAATGTCGGATGATCTAAATGATAGCAAAGTACCATTACTTTTTATAGCAAGGAACATTTCATTTTGTTTTAAATCTCCATTAGTATCTCTATCACTAACCGAGAGAAAAAGTAAATAGACCGTACTGCTACAAAAATTAACAATGTCAAAATGTCAAACGAATACTATGAGCTTATATTTGGTCTGTTCCATAACAAGAGATATAAAATACAGATAAATAGAGTGTACTAATATTACCCTTATTCTCATTACAATCATTTGAACCTTTCCATTTTGAAATGGTCACGATTTCCCAATTTAAGCGGAATGATATCTTGGCAATGGGGTATCATTTCATTTGCAGTTAATTCAGTTTCGTCAAAATGTAGACCGGAAAACATTCAATCAATTGAAGACAATGCTTGTTTAAACTCCGACTAAACACGTGCGACGAGTTCAAAGCATGAGCTCGTGTATTTGAAGAAATCAATAATTTTAAGGTGGCAACAATGTCTGTTATTGTGAATATAATATTGCATATACGTTTGAGATTCAATTATGGCAAGGCGTAGATTATCAATAGGTAAAGATGGCATTTGGTATGCAGGATATCCGAATGTCCTGCAGAGCTATAGCTAGACAGTTTGGGTATCCCCACAGTATTATCACACGTTTGGTACAAAAACACGTCCAAACCAATGACGTGAAATACTGTGCAAGATCTGGCCGCCCGACAGTAACATATCTCTGTACGTGAAGAAAAAACACTGAACATTGGAACCTCCCCTTCACTTGTCCCCCAGTACTGAAAGATAACTGAATTACCCACAGGTTTCCATATCAACCGTGAGGAACCGTCTTCGAGCGGTGGGTTATAGGGCTCGTAGACCTCTCAAACGTGTGAAATTAACAGAATGGCATATTACTGAACGTCTAAGATGGTGTAGATCTAGAGAGAGGTTGGGTTTGAATTTGGCATCATGGCACCGGATCCATTGGTCTGATGAGTGTAGGATGCCATTGCTATTGTGGATAGCCGAATTCGTATATTTTCCAATCAACCTATCACTTTGGTGATGGCTCTGTGATGGTGTGATGTAATTGGTTTTGTCTCCTACGGTTGAATACTTGGCCTTGTGGCAGTCCCGATTTGAACCCGATAGAACATATATAGGATATTATTAGTCGCCGTGTACGTGGAAGGGATCCTCCTGTTTAAACTGTGGCAGAGTTGAATGCAGCACTGCATCATACTGTCGCGATACGTACCATATGCATGTCGATGAGGGTCAATCAGGTCGTCAATGCACAATGGTCATACATTCGTTATTCACTGGTTTACACTATTCTTAAGGCCGCAAGGTTGCCTTTTAAGGCAGTCACATTCCGTTGATAGATCGATATAACAGCTATGTCGATAGTTGTTTTCATTGCACAATTGCTGAAAAACACAGAGTCTACAGAGTCAGTAAACTGTAAAGCCATCCACTTATTGTTGTCAATTTTGTCACGTCGCAAACCCTTATTACCACTGGATACACCGCTATAAGCAGGATTACATGTGAGTTTTGTGTATTTGTGGCGCTACCAAAGGCAGTTGAAGTCTCATGTCCAAAATATCCATTCAACATCTTCAGTGTTCTTTACTTCAGGCTTGTTTAAATTTACAATCTGACACCAATGATCTTCGATTGGATATTGAATGTTCTGTTTTATGGACAAACAACTGTATGTACCATACTCTAGCGTAAAATTGAACACTTTGTAAGAATAAATAACTATTTCACGAATACCTTTATTTATATTAATTTAATTTTATGCCCAATCAAACAGCTGTATACTTTCTTTTGAGCACCAGTTAATGTTCTAGTTTAGCTCTCCGATAATGTTTCAACGCAAACTACCATTGCAAGTTAGCCGAAGGAAGGCAACTCATGCAATGCAACCCCTGGGTGAATTAGACTCGCCCTCTTTATTACGTAAGTGCATTTGATTTTTACAATTTAAACACTTTTACGTCGGGACAAAATAGCTACAACTGTAAATAAAGGAATCATATTTTGTCAATTCATCATCACAGTCATAACTCTATTTATTTGCGCAGCAACAAATCAAATATATACTGTAAAATTCAGCCAATCGATTTCTTTTTCTTAAACGATCTGAATGTAAGGTCTTCACACAAAAATAGCCGCCACTGTATGTGAATCTATATAATTTTTTCTCCGACTATGGATGATTGGGTTGTGTAATGACATTTTTGACATTATCAAAATAATACATTTAGCATAAACGTACAATTATCAGTGACATTTTTTAGATATATTTTCTTTTAAAAAAACGTGCTACTGCCCCTTTAAGAACCTACTGTATATATTCACTTTTCAAGCTAGTGGTCAAAGACATTTTGAAAGTTTGTTTAAGTAAGGGAAACATTCCAGACTGTTAAAGACTCTCTTTAAGAAGACAACGATCTACATTTCCTGCAATTAAGATATTCCGGTATCCTCCTGGTTGGTTCAGTTTGATAAATCATGTAAACCTTATTGTAAGACACAAAACATATTATTTTGAGATCAGAAAAATGGGACAAAAGTGCGAATTGTTTATATACATTATATGTGTGCATGATATATCAATCAATACCGGAATAAGTATCATATCTCTTTCGTAAAAGGGGTCTGAATTTTGTAATCACACGAGCGAGAGCGATGTTTATGCAAAAACTAGCCCGGGAGTCATATGCAAGAAAGACTAACATATAGTCCCTGACAAAGAAGAATATGATTTGAATTTTAAACTTGTTTTTTGAATGCAATAAAATTGAGTCCTGAAGAAAACTGAATTCAGGCTATGGCCGACTATCAGATCCATGGTTTGGTTATCCGAAATATATAACCTATCCCATACTGTAATGATTGTGTTAAGTGCTCGCATACTGTAATGGTGGTGTTAAGTGCTCGCATACTGTAATGGTGGTGTTAAGTGCTCGCATACTGTGAGGATGGTGTTAAAAGCTCGCATACTGTAAAGATGATGCTATGAGCTCGCATACTGTACAAATGGTGTTCAGAGCTTGCATACTGTAAGGATGGTGTTAAGAACTCGCATACTGTAAGGATGGTGTTAAGAGCTCGCATATTGTAAAGATGATGCTATGAGCTTGCATGCTGTAATGATGGTGTTAAGAACTTGATCTCACCTCTGTATTGATTTAATGACGCAAAACTTTCACGATTTGCAGTATTAAGTTTTACATACGTTCCTGACATCATTTATTTGAAAACTCGGTTGATTCTGCTTGACATTTGAATGTGATGGGGACGAGTATAACAAGCAAGGTATCAGTTTCAGTCTTCGCCTACCCCCTGCTTCACTTCTGTGAATCAAACTTTAACTAGTTAACGTTCCTACTCCAGACTTATAAAATGGTGAGAGGCTCATGTTACCAATAGATTGAAGATTGTTTAAAACTTTGAATTCGCCTTTTTGGATCACTTCTCGCGCGTGCCAAGGGGTTTAGATATATTCATAAAAATTATATATCATATATATACCTCCAACTCGGTTCGTATCTATAACTTCTTTTCAATAATGCAAACATGTACTTACGCTCTCTCTTACAGATCAATTTTCAAAGTGTAGTGAAGTTCAATATTTTTAAAAATGTGTTTTTACTGTATTTGTGGTATTTTTAGCAATATTATACGACCAACAAGATCGGACCAAAACTCATTAAATAGGAGACCAAAATGACCAAAACGTAAGCCCCGGCATGTCCACATGAAGGCGAATCAACTGTGGCCATCGCACAATTTCAGGCTCATAAATATACGCTTGAAAACCGTCTTTGTCGCGCACGGATACATTTTATTGTCTATTTCTCCGAATCAGGCACTGGTTGCCGCCCAAGTTGATACCCAGAGGACACATTGTGAATCCTACACGCATAATGATGACGTCACCGAAAGCGGGTTCGTTAAATGTTATCGGTACTGAAATTGGGATGTCAAATTTTAATTAAAACTTTTGGATTTTTCTTCCGAGTGATATATTTCTTTTCTCAATAGCTAAATTTAATTTGGAAATTTGATCAACAAATAGCGCTTTCTACCCTACAATGGATATTGTTCTCGGCACAATAAAGTTAACGGATATTTTTGGCATTTGTTTGGCTCATATATATAGATAAACATGCCAAATTTAAACGTCAATGTCGAAACTTCTTTCGGAATTTCCGATGAAGTCACAAGCATTTCAATTTATGAAGACTTCAGTAACGTTGAGAGACATTCATATGTAAATGATACATTGCCGATACATCAATTAAAGAAATTACAACCAAATTTGTATGTTGTTTTTAAAAGGAAAGGAGGAGAAGGCTCGTAATAACTAGAGGCGTCCTGGTAACCGTGTTAAGTTCAATTTGTAAAAAGTATTTTATCTAATTAGGAAATTGTTTTCAAATCACGATAAAATTTGCATTGCTAAATGTCAAGCAAGCTGACAATTTGATAAGCCAACAACATTTATGAAATGACCCATATTGGCTAATTAATTATATAAATAATTGCTTTTTGATACTTTGATATGATAAAAAAAATAAAACCATGAATTTGAGATTTATGTTATGTTTTAGAAATATCAATGACCTCTATAATTTCTCTTCAACTATCTTCATTTCAATTCGACCTTAACCCTCGAGTCATGATCCGGAAATGGCAATTAGAAGGCAAAACAAAGTACAGGAAAGTGTGTACCCAAGCAAGAACTAGTTTCACAAGTTAAGTTAATTACTTAATTCCCTGGGTGATGTAGCAGCACGTGTTTGAGACACTTCACTGTTGGAATTGATGCTGACTTTATGACTGGAGGGAGTAGGTCGTTTGTAATGACTTGAATAATCCGATTTTAGTTCATCGAAAAGTTTATGAAAAGTATCCTTTGGCTACATCCTCTTTCTGCTCTCTTTATTTAATTGGTTTACATATTTCACTTAAATCAATACATATAAGATATTTTGTCAGCAGTCACATTTAAGTCATAACTATAAGGTCGGGTTAATATTGAAACGAAATATTCTGAATATAGTTAACTGTTTCTGTCGTTTACCTCTGATATGATGTCTAAGTTGCTTTCTAAAAAGGTTAAAACTCAAAGCTGTGAGAAAGATTCATTGGAAGTTTTGCCAAATAGACCTAACAATATCTGCATGTCATTTCACTCTATAGCAGTCAGTATGTTTGAAATGTCATGCCATATTTTCTGCTGAAATTGATTTGAAAATGTTTCTAAAGAGTGCAAACTTTAGCATTGATTTGTTCATAGAGTATCTCATATTGAGCCTGATTTTTGTTGAGTGAAACTTGCACCTTAACAAAGTTTACTACAAATACGTCGGCATTTTGTGGTTACATTTTGGTACTTAATGTAAGAACAACTAACATGGGTTGCGACAATATATCATTTAGAGCCAGAATTGGCTGTTTTCACTCAGTTTTTGTGACTTTCATGTCCAAGCGAGCGAGACAAGCCATGAATCGTATGCGCGTGCTGCACGTGCCACCGAGAGTGCGCACATGTCTGAAGCTGTGTTATTTCCTGTCCCTGTTACTGCTCCTGTGCAACGACGTGGAAACTCACCCGGGCCCGCCTTAAACCAGACAAACGACGATAGAGGGAGAGGTATGCACTCATGAATTAATGAAAGAAATAAAGGCAATGAGAATGGAAATAAATGTAAATTTCAATAAACTGTCAAAGAAAATTGAACATTTAGAACAGGATATGGCTTCGTTATCTAATGAAAATTCCCACTTAAAATCAACGGTCTCATCACTGTCCAACAGAATAGACTATATGGAAAGTATTTCCAAGCAGAATAACCTTATTCTCTACAACCTAGACGAAACGTCAGGTGAAGCAAATGAAGAAACTGAAAGAAAAGTAATTGATTTGTTACAAAATACCATGCAGTTATCAGACATCACAGAGCTTGACCGTGTTACCCGCCTTCCATCCAAATCTCTTGGAGCCAGACCAGTTCTCATCACCTGCAAGAACCTGAAGGAGAGAAACAGTATCCTCAAAGCAGCGAAACTCCTCAAAGGTAATGATGTGTCGATAGCGCTGGACTATACACAGAAGGTGAGATCCGCTAGGAAGATTCTGAAAGGTTACATGATGCAGGCAAAAACAGAAGGTAAATTTGCAATACTCAGATCAGACAAACTCGAGATAGAGAACCAATTATATCGCCTCAACGACAGTGAAGATAATATCGTCCTGGTTAAAACATGGAAACCGAAATCCGGAGATACAGACTCGAACTTTTTAATAATGTGATGATAATATCTTGAAAATTGAAGTAAACAGGATGGTACAAACATTTGCTAGGGTTAAACTGCACTAAGTCAACTGACTACTTATAGGGAAAAAGAATTAAAAGTCTGATTTTAGTGTCTTAATTGTCTGATTTCGTTTTATCGAATATTCTTATCACAAGAAAAATGTATTCGTTATGAAAGGAGGAGAAGGTTCATAATAACTAGTTGGCGTCCTGATAACCATGTTAAGTTCAATTTGTAAAAAGCATATATTCTAATTAGGAACTTTTTTTCAAATCGCGATAAAATTTGCATTGCTACATGTAAATGGCAAGAAGCTGACATTTTTATATGCCAACAACATTAACCAAATAACCCATATTGGCTAATTAATTAATTGCTTTTTGATATTTATGTATTTTGTAAGTGAGAAAGTAGGGACGCGATTGTTACGATAAAAATAATAAAACCATGTGATTGAGATTTATGTTATGTTTTAGAAATATCAATGACCTACATAATTTCTCTTCAACTATCTCCATGTCAATTCAACTCTAACCCTCGAGTCATGATCCGGAAATGGCAAATAGAAGGCATAACAAAGTACAGGAAAGTGTGTACCTAAGCAAGAATTAGTTCCACAAGTTAGGTTAATTACTTTATTCCCGGGATGATGTAGCAGCACGTGTTTGAGACACTTCACTGTATGAATTGATGCTGACATTATGACTGGAGGGAGTAGATCGTTTGTAATGACTTGCATAATCCTGTTGCTGATAGGGTGTCTCATAATTGATCAAAAGTTGATGAAAAGTATATTATGGCTACATCCTCTATCTGCTCTCTCCTTATCTAATTTGTTTAAATATTTCAATAAAATCAATGCAAATGAGTTATTGTGCCAGCAGTCACATTTAAGTCAATAGTTATAAGGTTGAGTTAATATCGAAACGAAATATTTTGAATATAGCTAACTGTTTCTGTCACATATATTACCCTAAGTTGATTTCTAAAAAGGATAAAATTGTACTCTATGAAAAAGATTCATTGGAAGTTTTTCTAAATAATGTAACAATATTTGTATGTTATTCCACTCATTAGCAGTCAGTATGTTTGAAATGACATTCAATATTTTCTGCTGATATTGATTTATAATTGTTTTTTACAAATTTTAGAAAGTGCAAACTTCAGCATTAATTGGTTTATAGAATATCTCTTATTGAGCCTGATCTTTTTTTAGCGAACCTTGTTGACAATATCACTAGTAGAAATGAAGATACTTTCCACGTTTTATTAATTGTTACCTTTTAATTGATCTTCAGATAAAGCCTGAAGCGATTGTTAACAAGTTTGTGCCCTAAGGTTTTATTCTCTAAGGAAATGGAATTAGGATTCCGAATTCACAAATTAGATTTCTCACGGTAAAAAAATCCCACATTTCCAAAACATAGAGAAGAAAAAATTTATTTAATGACAAAACTATTAGGGACCACAGGGCCACAAAAGCTATCAATCATAATCCTCACTAGTCAAACAGTATATTCACAAGGTTTTAGCTTTCTGGGCCTTTCTGCCCCTGAAGATGAAGATGAAAATAGGTTTTAAGGGCGTGGCCCCTCTGGCCCTTGATAGGGGTCAATTGGCCACCAAAGCTACAATTTATAATCCTCACTAGTCAAGGAGTCTGTACACAAGGTGTCAGCTTTCTAGGCCTTATATATGGTTCTAGAGAAAAAGATGAAAATAGGTTGTTACGGTGTGGCCCCTGTGGCCCTTATTAGGGACCACGGGGCCACCAAAGCTACAATTTATAACCCTCACTAGTCAAGGAATCTGTGAGAAGAAGTCGAAATTCCACAAAGTTTACGGCCGGACGGATGGACGGACGGACGGACGGACGCCGGACAGTATGCCATAAGCCCATCGGGCCTTACAGGTCAGGTGAGCTAAAAAATTAAAGGTAAAAAGTATCTAAGTTGTATTTTATTGTGCTGATTTCTCATAAGAGACTTGCTATTGATTGTTTTAATTGAAATACAAAAAGGTCGAAACCACCCCAGCACGACCAACCATACTCTCATGTCTCTGACTATTTCGTCATGCCAAAGTTCGGGGGGCAAGTTAAAGAATCGTTTTCTTACAAAAGGACGGTGGATGTCAGTTCTCCTGTAGTTATCAAGTAACGTCCAAACTATAGGGAAATGATATGTTGCTTGTACATAGATATAAAAGCATTTAAACAAACTTTAGGTCACAGCTGTATGATAATCATATTTCACTTTCGATAGCACGCTTTCGACCAAGCTTGAAAATACGAATTGATGCATAAAACTTTGCAGATGCATCTGCTTCACTAACTGTACTCAAACTTCTCTAAAATGCAGACAAGTACAAAAACTATCTTTTTAAACTATCACAAATCACATTTCGATTTAAAAGATGAAATTATTTTGAAACTTGATTAACAACTTTGAATAGCTAGTAGAATGCGTTGGTTTCTTGCGTTTTAGTGGACCTGATATTGTGTTTTATTTATTATGAACAATTTGATTCACTGTTATTTTCTCAGATAATGTGCTTGCGAAGCTGCTTGGCCTTTTGATTACACAAATGGTAACATCGATAACATGTGTGACAATGCTGCTTGTTACAACTCTGCCATCATAGTTTTATTACCTTTATTTGTGAGAAACCAAAACTGAAAATATATCACCAATGTCATCACTATAATTCATTTAAAACCGGAATAGTAACAACTAAAGGAATTGTTACTTTTTGATGTAATACCTACCATCTGTTGCAGCCATAAAAATACTTTTAGACAATGTTAACCCAGACTTATAAAGTGAGAAGAGAAGGTATATCATTTAAAGCTAGATAGAGAACAGAGAAGTACGACGAACTGAGGTAAGTTCTTTTTCCTAAAGTTGTAGCTAGTAAAAATAAAACGCAGTTTCTTGGTGTTTATTGAACCATATCAACTTCATAAAGATCACACTATTACTAACATTATATAACATGATTATATGTGGATCATTTCATAATATCCCTGTTGTGCTTCTTTACAAATCTAACGTTGTCTGAGAAAGCGTAAGTAAATTGATTTTGATAAAATGTTAGCATACGAGGAAATCAAGATTTTCGTCTTCCAGAGAGCCCCATGTCTCTGACGACTGCAGGTCTGATTGGTGGAGCTCTCGGGATGACAGTTCCTCTGCTGGTTATCATTGGTCTGCTGTGTCTGGTGCTGTGCAGAGGAAGGTGAGGTTCTGTCAAATGTTTAGTTAAATACAACGGTATCTATAATCGAACACATGCTGAAAAACTTATTCAATTGCAGACACATGGCTTTCACAATTTGATAAATAAATGATTCGTTATACACAAAATAAGGGGTATCATGCATCAATGTTTTTACTTCAAGGACTGTTAGTAAGACATCTCAATTTACTATTATACTGTTATTATGCTGTTTGTCATTTTAAATATTTGATAAATACTAATATATTGCAATTATATGTTAATTGGCAATTATATAACATTGTGCTGTGGGGACCAAGTGGGGTTCTGGCTATAATTTTGTTCATTCAAAGGGATTCCTTTGCAAAAAAAGTGATTTAAAGTGGCGGGCGCAAGTTCTAAATGGCAGGGTAATGGTTGTTTCATCTTGTTAAACAGGTTTTGTTTATACAAGCTAAATTTCCGTGCAATGTATGAATGTGCTTTGACTTGTAATATGGACTTGGAATTTTATCTTTTCCCGAATTAACCATTTTACTATGATACAGATACAATCTGTATTTAAAAAACACAGATTAATGTCGAGTCCAGATATTTGCAAATATATCCTCATGCCATTAAAATCAACGGTTTCCACGGTCAAAACGTAGTATACTTATCCCTTGTCTTACAGGTACAATATTGTGAACAGGAACACAGAGATGGAGTGGGGGACTAGTAAGCAGACCAAACTGTTTCCTATTTCACCTGCTTGAATAATAAAATGGATGTTCTACTTTCTGTAATGAAGAGAATGTAAATAAATATGAAATTGGAAGATATCAATTTTCTGATACATCTTCCAGGGACTGATTTTGATTTCTCCCAACTACGACAAGGATTCCCACATTGAAAATTTAACAGACTTGTTTGTCAATTGTATCTGCAACCATTTCTAGTTAACTGATTCAAGTGATGTTGATCAATGCACAACTTCCATAACATTATTGTATTTGATAAAGTGGTATGTGAAAATGAATCCCCTAAAAAGGACAGTAACACGTTTTAGGAATATATAGGGTGATGTCAAGAATGTCAAGATGTCAATACATTTAGCATTAACGTATGATTATTAGTGTTAACTTAAACATTTGAAATTTTCAAAAAACGAGCTTCAGCCCCTTCGAAGTTGTGTGTATTTACAAAATTTTTGACACCCAAAATAAGTACTCGGGGCAAAATACTTTCCAGCACTGTGCTTTGGCTTATTCAAATATCGTTTTATATAACATTATTTTAATTCACAATCAACAAATAGTCAAAGTGATTTCAGTTATGATTCTAGACGTTGACAATTGTAGATACTTCGACGTCTCTTACTACTACTACTACTACTAAACATTTGTATAGCGCCAATATACAGCTCAGAGAGCGCTGCTCAAAAGCCCTTTTGGCTTTCCCTCGATCATTGGATATCAATCTTCATGACACTTCTTTTACCATCTCGACTCCCGAGGAAGCATACAACACATGCAGTCATGTGACGCACAACGTTAATGTAACTCTCAATCCTTACGAGGTACCCATTTACAGCTGGGTGGACTGGGACACATAGTCACAGTATGTTGTCCAAGTATACTGCACGTTGCTGTATCCGCAACTAGGTATCTGCACGTTTTCATGTTGCCACCATCTGGTCATTTACCAACGGATTCGTGGGTTCTTGTAAGTGCACAGGGTTGTGTACTGAACACTAGGGGTTGTGACAACACTGAAAGAGTCTGCACAGAAAGTTGACTCCAAGGTTTTTACACCCGGTCACAGGCGGGGCTCGAACCCGGCACGTCAGGCATGCTAGCCTGGCGCTTTTGCCGACTCGGCCACCGCGCCTCTTAATCGAAGTTGTTATCAGTTAGAATAATTGTGATAATTCAGAAGTATATATAAGTTTATATTATCATAATTTGGAAATATGTTTGATGTTTTAAAGTCATTATAATTAAAAGAAAAAGTCACCATCTGTTCAAATCACTAAATGAATTGAAATGCTCGTGTCAATGAAGATGCAATTGTCAGAAGGGTTCTTCACCAATGGTCAACACGCATTTTACACATTAAATGTTGGGATCATTTCAATCAATCAATTTCCTGGTTATAAATACTTTTTACATCGTGTACAAACGGTAATCATTGAGACTATTTGTCTTTCAGCTACTCTGGTGTTTGCAATTGACCATTTTCCAGTTTCGCGAAACGAGTCGATTTAGAGTGACGCCCTTTTGAAAAGTCACGTGACCGCGAGCAAGCCGTCAAAGCTTACGTTAAGTTGAACGGTATTTTAGTCAACTTGTCATGCTCGCCTAGACCTTAATTTTGTTCCTATAAAACAATTGAAGGTCTCAAACGACTGTACATTGCTTAGACCTATTTTAAAGTGTCACTAAAGACGACTAAGGCCTTCAGAAGTATTCCATGACCCACTTTATTGAACCGTGGGATTAGGCTGCACAACAGGAATAATGAAAACTTAGAATGTTGAATTAAATCATTTAAAACATTCTCAATTTGAAATAAGATTTTTTTTTTCAAAGTAAGAAATGTTACTTAAAACATAACCATCACGTTATTGAAACACGTATGAAGATGAATTAAAAATCCCGGAATTATCAAAGAATTACCAAAAAACAACTGTCCCACATTTGAAAGTTAACAGTTTCTACTGCTTCTCTTCCCGTATTTTTCGCAATATTTAAGAACAAAACAGAATAAGTAGCCAATATTTTGTAATCAATTTAATTTTGCATTTGAATTAATAATGTAAGAATCAAGAACAAACATTTATTAAACCTTTTGATTTATGAAAGATATACACGCTGATATAAAATAAATCAAGAAAGTTATGGGCTACAATACATCAGAGATGATCTTTGACAGCGTACCATGCAGTTTCCATTGATTTATTCTTTCATATCTTTTTCATCATTTTATTACTTCTTAAACAGACTTTAACGTCGGAAAACTTCAGATAAGATACATATGGACGATATACCACTGCAAATGTGAGCTTTGAAAATTATTAACCGACAGCGAGGGTTAATTGAAGATCATGTGTTGAAAGTTGTTTCTAGCAATTTACAGCGGTGTGCCAAACGTATATCATATTATATTCCAATAGATTTTTATGAAATGAATGCTGCTAGATTCCTCATAAACTAAGTAACTTTGTGAGGAATCACCAAAGCTACGGTTACATTATTCCGTAAATTTGTACCATGTTTGTTTTCTTTCATTTCGAATAGCATAAATTTCATCATCATATTATGTTCTTTGATGCATACAATTTTACATGATGGGTAATGGGAGACTGATAGTCATCGAATTATTTATTTTCAATATTTATGTACTTCAAACTGAGATGATTTCAAATATACTAAGTTTGACAAAGATATATACATAATTCATCGCATAAGAAATAATCTAAGAAAGACCGGAATAAACGTAAAATGAGACAAAATATGACACCTCTCTATATTTTTAATGACAAAATGACGCGTAGATGAAGAGACAAATAACGTTCATGATATCCGCGAAGTAAGCCTAGAATAGGTCTACAATTTATTTCATAGCCTTAAGTATGATAGGCCTACCTGTTATGTTGTATACAACGTAGAAATGCAAACATAAGTTTTATTTAGAGTTTAAGATGAATAACTCAGTTTACATATTATTATACAATATTCTCCGAAGGTACGTCAACTTAAATATATTTTACATAAGTTTATTAGAAAACTAATTTCATGACAAGTGAAAAGTCGACAATCACCGGGTGACGTAGCTCAGTGGTAGAGTGTCCGCTTGTCACCCGGTAGACCGGGGTTCAATTCCCGGTCACGTCGTACCAAAAGACGATTAAAGATGGGAGTTGTTGCTGCCGTGTTTGACACTCGGCATTGCAAAGGCAGAACAACGCATTAACTGGCGCTGCACCGTCGCTGCCGTTTGCAAAATGCACAAAATGAATTTCCAATGTATATTGTATTGCGGACAATAGAGAGTTATTATTATTATTTTGCGGGTAAAGTTAATAAATCTGAAAGGATTCATATAAACTTTCTTTCAAAGAATTATTTACACGTGAATGATTTAATCCTAACTGGTAAAATAGATTTTAAATCGATTTGATTGCCTAGTTTAACAGTTATATCATGAAAATTATTTATGCGACGACAATCAAACATAAATTGAGTAACATATAGTCTAGGCTATATATCTATATAGACTAATACAGACAGTCGTACAATGGCCTATCATGACATAAAAAGACAGATTCAAATTTAGGATTCCCCCTTTAATAATCATTATTCATTATTGGCTAATTTCTTTCAAATCAAACGTTTTCTTATACTATTTTACAACACCAAAACGCAAGCTACTGTACTAGATCCTATTGGTCAAGGGCAGATAACTATAAACGTCAAAACTGGAAAATGGTCAATTGTCCATCGTCTCTGCCAAGATGAGTGCGAAATGTGAAATCTTTCAATTTGTAGCCATCAGGAAGAAAACAAATACTTATCCTCAGTGGAAAATGAAGTTCCTTGTAACTTACAATTTTGTAATTGTTAATATTCGAAATATTATATGTCCACCTTTTAGTCAGTATTCAATCAAAAAACGACTAGTTTTCACTTAGTTATTGTTGGTTGGGTTTCTGAAATAATTTATGATTCAGCAATTCAATTATATGTTTTTAAGACCCATTATCACACTGCAATATTTTGACTGTATTCGTGGTATTTTTAGCATGTCGACATGAATGCGAATCAAGTGGGGCCATCTCACAATATCCGTTTCCAAAATAATCTCTTGAACGTTGTCGTTGTCACTCACAACTGTATTTTCTTTTCTATTTTCTCCGAGGGGGGCATTAGTTGCCACCAAAGTTGATACCCGACGAACGCAATCGGGGTAACTAAGACGCGGTGTAAAACCATCACAAACATAATGTCCCCGAAAGCGGGTTCGTCATTTATTTTTGCACTAACATCACTTCTTGTAACCAAATTATGTTTACAATAAGTTCGAGAAATGGTGAAACAAACTGTAAAATAACAAAACTGAGCATGATGGTAGAAAAATGAGTATGAAATATAACGATTTTGAACCCTTTAAGTATAAGAGTCGCATTTGCAACCCGTACACTGATGAAATTCTTCCATACATTCAATATTTTGTAGAAAAATGTAAACACAAAGGCATTGAAGGGCTCTAACAAAATGATTTAAGGCTTCAGAAACGGTCGATGTAATGAAACGAAGTGGTTGGTTTAAACATATTTTCATTCATGAAAATGAATTTGGTTTGGTAAAGAAGTTTGCCAATTACCATTCGTTGCTTACTGCTTACTAATTTCTCCATTAAAATTATTCAAACAACATCGAACGATGTCTGAAACTAGTGTGACAATGTGCGTTCTAATATAACGCCTACTTGCACTCCAAAGGCAGTTTTTTCTAGAATAGACCATAAAATAGACATTTAGTCCTCATAGGATACAAAACTGACAAACAAAAAAAGAGCACTTTCCCTTACATTTTGAAAAAAAAACTTATTGTTCTGTTTCTCATTTACCTAATGCTAATATTTGTTTGTAATCTAATATTGTTTTAAATATATTGTTAAATCAACAAATTGATAAGTCATTTATGGTTAAGTAGTAATGCATAACCAAACTTCATTCAGATCTTTAAAAATATTTCAGTTTAATTTTTATTCAAAATATGTATGATTAAGTGTATGCTCTTGGCACTCCATCCTTTACAATGTCATCATAGCTATTTCTAAATCAGTCAACTAAACCCATAGATGGTCACACTGACAACCAAAGAAATTCCTCGCATAGAGCTAATTGCATATGTTCGCTGGTAATTCAGCAGCGGTTGTAAAAGTTCTTGTTGGAGATTATAGTGTATGCAGTGTCTCTGTCTTCATAGCTTGAAGGCGTTCGTTACAGACTTCATGAGGTGTTTCTGTTGCTTTTCGTGGACAATGCATGAATAACCATATATGCTCTTGTTTACATCTTCTATTGGTACCATTATTTCATACGAACCTAAACAAATATTTCAGGTTTGTACGTTAGGTGTGACTATGGCTTCATATATAAATAGTTTTGTCCGTACGTTAGGTGTGATTCTACTGTTACCGAAGTGTCCTATAACTGGCTTCAAACACTGTTAGCAAATTAGTCATTATCTGTGATGTACATGTAATTGGCAATAAACATATTTGTGATATTATTATTTTAAAAAAAACCAAGAGTTTCAGCATCAGAACAAATCATTTATATAAAATTTTTCTCAAATAGAATTATTTTGTTAAGAATGTAGGTTGAGGTGACGTGATGTGGGGTTTATCGAAACTTTCAAGATACTTTCATTTATATCGCGACTGCCAGTATTATTGCGGGATTTGAACCATGGACCTCCTGATCCGAAGCAAAACCCGCTAACCACTGCCCTATTGCGCCCCTACAATGTAGGTCGAATTGTGTTAGGAAACAGACTAATGATGATGTTTAGCTTTATAAATTTGAACAAATCGTTTCGTAGTATTTGGGGAGAAAAAAAGGTTTAAATTAGATTTTGTCACTACATAACGTAATTGAGATTGATATGTATGTTCTGCAGCATGACAAATTAATCACGCCACCCAGTAGTGAAATTCAAATCATTTCAAAACTTCACTTGAATATTTGGTGCAATATAATGAAAAGATATGTTCTACTTACATCTATATGAAAAGTATTGAACTCATGGAATCACGTTCTTGAAAATGTAGCTTACACGTAAATAGACATCAACGGGAAGATGACAAATGCTGTCGTAGATATAACATTATAACATAAATTACTATTATCACGGATTTCAGATATGTCATTTATCAATGAACATATCAATTATCTTAATCATTTATCCCCAATTATCTTCTTAATACTGCCCACTCAACTTTTACGTCTTGATGCGAAAATGGTAATGGTAATTTTTAACAAAGAACATGAAACTGTCTACCCAAGCATGAATTAGCTCCACAAATAAGGTAAATGAGTTATTCCTGGGGTAATGTAGCAGGGTGTGAAGTTTAATGTTTACTTCAAAGTTGACTTTATAGCTGAAGTAAATTGGTTAATTGTAATGACTCGAATTATTTTGATATGAGTCATGACAAAACAAAGTGTCGTGCAAGATTGAAACAGAAACATAGTAAATAGTAAGGCTATTAGTTGATGTCCCCCTCTTCACATGTATGTTGACAAGGTTCTCTCAGTGTTGGTTGACTCCTGTGATATCAAATTTCTCCAGTTCAGTATTATTTCACCGCTCTGAGATGACTGGAATCTCACCTAACAGCTGCTTATATAATTTGTATATCTTAGTATAGCTTAGCAACTTTCATTCTGTCCGCAAGACATGTTTTTTCCCCAATATCCAAATGGATTAATTTCCAATGATTTACACGTTGACATTGTCTCAAATCAAAATACAATTTCATCACGCTTTCCACCACGAGATAGCTGTTTATAGTTTGTTTTGGAAATTGCTCATACATTGTAATTTCTGTTTTGATGGAAGTAGCCAAATGTTCTGCAGATAGAACAAACAAACATGATGATTGTTCAGTATTTCATGATCAATGAGCTAGGCCTTATGGTTTCTCGGAAACAAGGTTTCAAGTTACTGTTGTGGCTCTATTGAAAAATGTTAAAAGGGTATAATGATTTTTCCATAAACCACGTTTGAATGGGCCAGGTGTATATAGCTTGCACATTCTGATCCGGAAACCAAATGCTCAGTCATTCTCATGGGAATGGCTAAAAGTATAGATTGTGAGAAATACAAGATCTCAAAAGTCACCACTTCACCAGATGAATTTTTCGAATGTATCGCGTTTGAATGACTAGTGTTTTAGTTCAAGTCCGAAAAAGAAAAAGATTTCAAGCACAGATGTATGGACAGACTTGCCATACCAATGTTAATAATGTGGACAAAGTGTAGTTGATTTATGTTGTCATTAAGGAAAGACACTTTGGTACATGTTTAGGAAAACAGGAAATCAACAAACTGCCAAAACGCAATCGTTAGCAGGTTCTACAAATAAGTAAAAATTAAGATTGTATGAGATGACAAAACATATATTTGCTCCTCAATTTCATTACTTTCACATATCGAATTTTCCAGGTGTCCAAAAATTCGCAGTTTAAGATTATGCTTTCTCTCACAAATGAATTACTTAGTTCTGCCAGAAAATATATTTCCTTACATTCTATCTCCGAGAACATTCTCAAATAACATGCCAATGTAAGGTTTAATCATTCCATGTTTGATGACAATATATATTTGATTATAATGAATGTTGATATGTTATTATCTTGACAATCAACAGAAACACTTTTGCTCACAATGCTCATGACTTGCTGATGGGTTGTAAAAGATTTAAAACAAGGATGTTTTAAATAACAACAGGTTCTCTTAACATTGTAAAACTCTACCTAGCGCAACCTTTCCTGGGCAGGTTTGGTCTGAAGAGAACATTTGAAAATTCTATAGATAAGGTGATAATCTGTATTTTATGTTCAATTCTCACAGGCTGTGTCCTCTGATTTCCATATATATGTTGTTTGCAAATGTAAATCCCAAGACTATGCCTGTATATGTATATTGGCCCAATGTTATATTTCCTGTTTCTCATCATTGCAATGTAAACAGCCAATTTGCACATGGCTGCCTCATCACCTCCTGTCTCCCCAAGTTCGCTACTCGTTATGTATGTCTTGGTAAACAGGACGTCCTCGTGTTGTAGAAGTGTAATGTACCGGGTCGTCAGGATGTGCAAACTCCTATCTCCTGTCTCTCATTAACATGAGAAAGGTTTGTATTTGCACAGTGTAATGAATGCGATTTCATCTCCGCTGTTTCTCTTCTAAATGCATAATACCTCATTTGTAGTCATTGATTTATTTCACAGTGTATTATCCCCGAATGTCTATTGTTACGAGTGGTTAAAGGTGAAAACTGCTTATTAACACAGACCAGCAGATAGCATTGATAGAATGTGACATATATGACTAACTCGTGTAATCTGAGCATCTTCAATGTACTTGTAACTGTGATATATTTAACTTAACATTTGAAACAAAATACTTTGAATTGCTTCTCTTAAACTTTAAAAAGAAAACCATGGAACTTCAGATTTTATGTCAGATTTGAAAAACTGTGGATTAAATTGGGGTTCATAACAGCAACATGATTTATCGTATTACGTTTAACTGCTCTTCAAGATTTAACTTAAACTTCAAACTGTTCTTTTCGATAATGAAGTCGATCACAATATCTTTTAATCATCAGTCCAAAAATCTACATTTTATTCATTTAGATTAAAGGGAGTATATCCTGACAGAATGCTTGTGTCATGTTCAATTCTCGATAAAAACTCGTTTATCCAACTAATAAACTTTCCAGATCTACTTGTCAAGATTTGTATTTACTTGTTCTATTACTGACTGACTTGAGAGATCTTTATTTTAAGTTCAGATCTATAATAATGACTTCAATAATAGTTCACTAACCTAAACCTATGTCAGGCATTGTTGCGTAGTAGTTTTCCGAACCTTGTGGTGAAACATAAAAGCACACCAGATAAGTAAAACAAACAACCTTTAAAACGAAGTACTCACACAGCTGGACCATGAAACGTTGTCACTCCTTTTTGTTTAATACCAGTATTAAACGAAAAGTTATAAAAACCAACCACAATTAACGCCAAGGCAATTAATCTGGATAAGAGTAAAGACACAACTTGAAATCTTTTTAATTTTTTTGACAAGTCCATTCTCTCCTCTCTGAAATCCGTGGGTTCCCCTGGCGGAAAAAAAACGCATCACAATCCACTTGAATTTCTTTATTAAATGACAACGCTTCTCGCATGGAAAGGGTGGTTCATATCATATCATATCAATGCTTTTGCCTTGATTCAGTAGCCAAAACGATGATTTAAGACCAGCGTCGCTGATTGCACAACTAGCTTTGATTGCCTCCAATCAGGCATCTTCCATTCTATCTCACAAAGTCGGTGTAATAGAACAGAGGCTAAATCAACATGACTTTATCTGCCGCTGTGGGGAGAGAATGAGACAGGTCATGCAACAAGACAAACACAAGAGGAAGCAGAAACGGAGGCCAGCAAATGGTTTTGGGCAAGTTGAACACTTGATCAATCAAATATCAATATAGCCTTGTGCGCGTGGAGGAGCAGGGAAAATAAAAGAACAATCAGATTAGAAAAACAGATAGAATTAGTCAGTGATTGAAGTTTTTAAGCTTATTTGTTGCAACCTTTTTATAGATCAGGATGTAGATTTATCTGATACTTTTGGTTTTCATCAGAATACTTTAGGTTCCAATATATCTTTTGACCAAATCTATTACAACTTTTGTTGAAAGAATTCAATTTGAACATTTAGCGCACATAAAATTAAATACTCATATATACTTATGTTTATATCTTATCTTGAAAGAAGACTGCGTTAACTCAAACCTGTACTTCAAAGGGACTGTTTGTATGCTTTGTTATTTTTGCTTTTTTCAAAATATACACTGTGCTGCAAAATGTCATTACTCTTTATCCTAAGTCATGAAATAAGTTACAACGAACTAGGAAAAGCATCTTACACACATAAAACTGAACACCTCAAATTATTCGAGATACATTTATGAAAAACGAAAACGATAACTATTAATAGATTGGTATATATCCGTTTTCAAAACTCCTTTTATTGATTTAGAATATTTCCTTGCAATTGTGACATTTTAACATTTATTTAGATGTCCTTCCTTCCATGAGAAATGTCTTAAAACAGAACCTTGCAAGATGGAAGTTGTAGATGCGTGTACTGACAGCAGCCTAATAATTACTGTAATAACATGAAAACATCAGATTCAACTACTGATTGTTGATGATTATATTCAGTACTTACATTGGTACATCCAACGTTCTTTACATTACTTATATCTAAAAGAAATCTAAATCTAAGTAAACGATGCAATTACGTCGCTTAAAATAGAACCTTATAAAGCATAAAAATCTCCTAATGAAATTTGATGTTGTTTAAGAAAATCGTAGTTGATTTTGAGATGCTTTTCAGAAGTTCTAAATTAAGATGATCTATTTATCTTATAAGTTCTAAATTGAAATTAGTTTGATATATGATTATGATTACAAAAAAGGACGAATAGGCATAAAATAGCTTTTGCATGATTTGCACTGTTTAAAATGTAATTTCATTCTTGAAATATCCAAGTATCTTTTGTCTGTTTATTGATTCCTAGCTAACACAAATCTCACGTGAAAAAAAAAGAAATTAAAAGCATATGGCACTCAAGTAAATGTTAAAAAAGCTTAGATGTATGTAGTAAAAAACAAACAAAAGATGAAACTTATGGCCAGACACGTTGACTCTATAGATCGAAAGCTTAATTTAAATGGGGCAGTAGCACGTTTTAGGAGGAATATAAGGTGATGTCAGCAAAATGAAAATTAATGGTTCCAATTGAAAGACAATGTATTAAAAATAATTGGAGCAGTAATAATTCAATTATATCACGTAAAGTTTAGCCATGCGATTCCTTTTTCTTACACAACATGAATTAAAGGTGTTCACAAAAAATGGCCGCCAATGGATTTTATGTGAATCTTCATACTTTGCCCTCTGATTATGGATGATTGGCTTGTTTAATAAGATATTTGACACTATTAAAATAATTCATTTAGCATTAACTTACAATTATCAGTGAAAATTTTAAAATATAAAATTATCAAAAAACGTGCTACTGCCCCTTTAATAACACAAAATAAGACTTCCTGATTATCTTCACAAAGAGATATTCTTTCGTCAATTGTGATATCAAAGTGTAAAAACTTCTTGATTTGTAATGCTTTAGAAGTATCTTTTTTTATGCAAGTTGATAATTGTTTGTTTGTAAAGGTTTTTTAAAAGCCACAGTAGTATTCTCTTACCAAAGCTTACATTATTTTTAAATTCATCATTATTTGAATGTGTACATGTTTCTCAAGAGTAACTCTTGTCTCCCGTAATGATAGTGATGTGTGGTGCGTTCTTTGCTGATTAACATGATGACTTCCGTCAAAGTGCTACTTTGGTTTGTAAGGAAAGCTACTTCAATTTCTACCTCTTCAAAATAAAGATAGCTATGACCTTGCTCACCCTTTCATGTTACTGTATTTTCGAATCTGATATTTGTAATCTAATCTCCACTTCTCAATTTCAACAGCTTGTGTCCTCTTTTTATGTTTTTCTGTAATTTTATTATTTTAATCCAAAGGCTCAGCTAGTACATGGACGCCTTGTAAAATTTCCTATATGAACAAACTTGCTTTTGTTCCCTATCTCAAGTAATAGACCCGCGCTTGTATTCAATTATTTTATCCCCTGCAAAGCTTTTCCAAGAGACTGATACTATTTCAGAGACATATCATGATTTCCTCTACCTCCTAAATAATGTATTTCCGTAATTCTTAAATGCTTTCTTTCCCGGCCATATCTCAAAAACCGTTTTATGTTTTAAGAAAACATGCCATGTGATTAGATAAAGTGGTGAAGTGATGTCCTTTGCTGTTTTTGTTATTGTGAAGTTATTTTTTTCTGGTTTCCATCAAAACAATTTGAACTTGGTGCTTCTGAGTGTAGGGACGTCACCGCCTTTATCTGAAATTGTATTTGGTATTATTTTTCACGCTTTGCATTAGAGCTAGTAATAGAGTTTGGCATTTTCCGATTACAGTTATTTCTTATATTGTCAAGTTCGATTATTCTATTAGATTTACTTCTTGCCTGACAATAAGCATACCTCTTTCCGTCATACATTGGAACATCGATGTATGCCCGGCAGCCACCGTGCAGAGCCAGTTCAAGCGTTGTTCTGCCCTCAAAATGCTGTGTCAAGTGAGGCAGCAACAACTGCCATATGTTAATGTCTTTTGGCATGACATGACCGGGAATCGAACTCTTGTCTTCTTGGTGATGGGCGGACACTCCCCATTTCATAAAAAGCTTCAATGAATTGCTTGGACTGTATTTTGGGAGCGGGATATCACAGTGCATCAGATAAATAGTTTACTAGTTTATTTCACAGTTTTTTAAACGTCCTATTGTCACATAAGTAACATACAAAAAGAACAACCTGAAACTGACTTGATATTTCTCCAATGAATTATCACGCAACAGAAATTCCAAAAATAAAGCTTGTTAGCCATGAACATAGACTGTGAATTTACCTCTGAAATTGTTACACCTTTATTCTCTATCATTATATTACAATGCTATCCCCATGATAAAGTCAGTTTGTCGGTATCAAACATAAGGTCAAAGGTCCAGTTGCAGAACAATTAATCTCGGCTTTAAATCTGTAAAATGATATGAAATTATATATATTACTTTACATATACCATCAACATAATTGGAATTGATGTCAATTATTTTGTTAACCTGAAGCAAGCAAGATCAATAAGTTTGCCGTATATAGTGTCAAAAGGTCATGGTTTTCAAAACATCAACATTATACAAAATTGATAAAGCAACAAATGACCTCATAAAAATCCTTATGAAACAAAAAAGGTTGTCACTGTCATATGTGTATGGTCTTTATGAAGCTGTTGAACTGTTGTTTCTCAACATATCAATGTAATATTATGCCTTTTTATGTCAACTCATGTGGATATGTTAACCTTTGTGTAATTGTGTTTAACTTTCCATATTCTATATGACTGTATTATTGTATCAATTGGAAGTGAATAAAAACATTTGAAAAAAAACAAAGAACCTTATGAAAATCCTTATGAAACAAAAAAGGTTGTCATTGTCATATGTGTATGGTCATATACTACCAAGAGAAGACACATAGATAAGCAATCAATGTTGACAGTTTAGCAGAGACAATACGGGACTTGAGATTTCATGACTCCTACACGTCAACCCATAGACACAAGCAGTAGAACCATCCCAGCAATGGTTTGTGGTAAACTTAACTAGATGAGACAGAAAAGGTTTCCTTTAACAAAGCCCTAATGTGATTACGAATCAATAACGTTACCTTGTTCCATGTTCCATATTTGATAGAAAGGTAACAATTTGTCATTTAGGTGTAATATCCACTTTTAGCCCTCGACCCACATCAGTCCTCTGGTAATCTCGGGCTGATGTGAGATTTGATAAGAACCTCTATCTTTAAACTCTTAATATGATAATGATGGACACTGTGCACCCAGAGGCTCTTTATCCGATGAAAATACTGTCTTTACTTTGGTAATATTAGTTTTCCTTTTCGTGAAATCCCATATTTTTCACAAGCAAAGGTACTTCAGTGACTTTATAAATGAATCTTTTACGAAACATGGTTCTAGAACTTCGTACTGAAATAAGCCAAATATTGAGTGAAATAACTCAAAAAGATCAAATCAGATTCAAAGATTGAATGTTGGTAATTACGAACAGTACTTGAAACCCGCTCATCTTACTAAATAAGAGATGTTGATTATATTGCCTGAAATAACCTATTTACATGTATGCACGGAAACCTCTTGAATTATCGAATATTTTTTTGCAGTATATTACTCTCGAAATGAAAATTGATGTTTTTAAGCGGAATTGTAAATTAATGATGTAATGTAATGATGTATAGATTTTATCATCTAATTCTTTCAAAGCATAGACTATGTTTAGTTCATAATGATAAACTATTGGTAGAATTGGGATAAACGATTTCTTATGTTTATTTGTCAATTACGTGTGTATCTCAAAACAAAAAATATAAGAAGATGCAAACGAAAATACTAATTAAAATATGATTGAACAAATGTAATCAATCAAAAGTGCTGGCAAGATTGTAAAGGTCACAATTAGTTTTGAATGTTTTGTTTTTCTTAAAAAGACGGAAAATAAATCTAGTACTTTTTCTTTCTCTTATGTAGCTGTCTCGATAACATTGCAATATGTAGAGAAATGACAATCATCTTGGTTTATCACCTATGACGATTTAATAAATCATCAACCGATGAGAGTATCAGAAAAAGAATGATTGAAAAGATGTTTCAGAAAGAAGGGCTGTCCAATAAAAAGGGTTTCAATTGAGAACTTCTGAAGATTTGGTAATCAAAATGGATCTTATGACGTGATAATCTAATTCAAAGAATTCATCAATTAATTTATTAAATGGTTGTGAAGTGGTTAGCATGCTAGCATCTCATGTCATGCCATGCTAAAATATCTTTGAAACACTAAGCATTTGTTTTCCTGGCAAGGAAAATTCATCCACATTCCCTTCCGTTTAGCCAGCTATGCAAAAACGTCCCATATAGTCCAGCAGATATGTGAAGAATTTACATACAATTGTGCCTTTAATGATACAAGCATGAAATTTGGTACACAGATAGGGGGTACCCTAAGAGTGAAATTTGGATATAAGGACATTCCAGATTCCCTCAAAGATTTAAATGGCGCCTGAAATGAAATAATTAATGAATTATACCAACCAGTTCAAAATCCTATCACGTGTGTTTGGTGTAAAACACAATTTAGCTTTTATGTAATTATTTGTTGTGCAAATGCTATCAGTCTAAGTAAACCTAGCCTCAATAATACTCACTTCATTCCGATATTAAGTCTAGCAAGGTGTAGTAGAAGGTCGCGTCAGTCGATCTTTGGAATTGACCAAGCAGGGATCGTCTTACCAAGCCGCAATAGTCTGCATTCGCCCATATAACGTTGGAGGGTCATAAGGTCGGCTGACACGACCTGATACTACATCTTGCTAGACACAATATCGGAGTGAATCGAGAATTATTGAGACTAGGTTCCAGGCGGGGGTTCCAGATATCAATTTCGTCTCTGCCCATCTCTCACCTTACGACTCAACGGAGCACCGCGCGCGGCAGACAGGCTCAACATTACATTTGAACAGATTGAGATTCTCTTATCCAATGGGGCAATGGGGGATATTCCGGTCCCAAACCTCAAGTCGGGGTTCTACACCCCTGTGTTCGTTCGACCCAAGAGACAAAATAGAGGCTGATTAACGATACGTTGAAGTTACCACTCCTTCCTCGTACTGCCGCCATATCTTTGTCACTTGGTTTTGTCATCAGTCATTCGGGACCCATTTCCGGGACCACGGCAAGTACCTCAGTGTTGTTCTGGCGGAGCGCCGTTCTCATTTGAAAGTGCTCCCATTTGAAATATCATTCGCTCCGTGGCTTTTCACCAGGGTGACGCAACAATAGTGAAATTTCTTCTCACTCACAATGTCTTGTTCACCACATACGTGGACGACGGGTTCGGTACCCATCGCTGATCACTCTGTTCAGGAGACTTGGGTTGCTGATTAAACTGTCCAAGTCAGACCTTAAGCCAACCACCTCGCTCACCTTCCTTTGCGCTATTCTGGACACTGCTCAGTCCCCAGCTAACGCTTGGTGCTTTGCTGCAGGACCTCACTCGGAGGGGGCAGCTGCAGTTGAGACCATTTCAAGTCTTTCTAAACGTCAGGGGAAAAGTGTGCAGATTTGTGTTCCCGCTTCGCCATGACCTCAGGGAGGAGGCGAACGTCTTCAAAGGTGTCCAGCTCCACCCACTAAAGGTGATGGGAAGCGCAGCTTGGGATAGAACACACGGTAGGTGTCTGGTCTCAGAGTCAGTGTGATCTGGTGATTGTCCCTGAGCACTTACGCTCAGATGTCTGCAAGCCCTTATTAGAGATGATCATCCTACGCCTGAAAGTTAAGACAGTTTATTGGTGGAGATGGATTTCGGAGCTGAATGCTTTGCAGGCTGATTTGCTTCGGTTTGAAGTGAGGGATGAGGGAAGAGCCACAAAGGAACTTCCACCGGACTTCGTGTGTAAGGCAGGGTGTTTCACATTCACGCCCTTGCGTGATTGCCATTCCCCACGGACGAAGAGTGCAGTTTCTCTGCTCTGTTCCAGCTCTCCGTATCTACTCGGAACACATGCAATCCCTCTGACAGGGGAGTAGGAGGCCTTCCCCATTCGTAGCAAAGTACTAAGGAGATAGATAGAGCCTTCAGTGTCTATCTGCGGTCTGCTATCCCCGAGACTTACAAAGCCTCGGGTTGACCATGACCAGCTTGTTCAAACTTTTACGAGATCCATGCAGTCTGTGCCACCAGAGCGTTTTACATGCTGTCCGTCGGGTTGTTTTTGGAAGTCATACATGGTCTTTGCCAACCACTACCCTCGAGACGTTTCTACGGAAGACCTTACGGGAATTGCATGTATGATGCCTCAGGTATTTGCTCAGCAACACATTTCAGGCCTTGCTACCCCAGATGGACTGCAGCTTACCGTTGGGGTACGGGATAGCTCAGTCGGCAAGAGCGCAGGTCTCACGTTGCTGAGGTCTGGAGTTCGAATCCCATCCAGGCCAAGGTGTAAAAACCTAGAGTTCACCTCTGTTAGAACTCTATTATGTGTCCCCCTGGAGCCTTAGTGTGTAGTGCAACAAAAACTGCGCACATAAAAGATCCCACGAATTCATGTCAGTGGCTGAAGAGTGGATACATGAATATGTGCATAAGCCGAGCTGTCGGTTATTAGCGTTCAGCAGTGTTAGACAAACTGCTGTGACTATGTGTCTCAGTTCACCCAGCTGCGAATGGGTATCCTGTGAGGCAAAGAATGGTCCCTAACTTGCGCGCCACATGTGTGGATGCTGGTTGAATACTCCCCAGGGAGTTGAATTGGAAAATTGATCGGACGGTGAAAGAATGCCATTGACCAGGGGAAACAATATAAGCGCCTTGAGCAACCACGAGTGGATGGATATGCTCGCTATATAAATATTCATATAATAATAATAACCGGTCGCATTCACGTGTTGTTGTTTTAAAAGAAAACTTTGCATCGCTTTTCCCTTTTTCAAGCCTTTCTTCCTGGATCTGGACTTGTTACACCCTTTTAACGGGGACCCGGACTCCTTTACCATAAGTTTGACTGTTGAGGTGGTTACCTTCCTGCTTGGGTCTCGTAGCCCTCCACAGCTGTTGTAGTCTGGGCTACCAGTACAGTGAGTCGGAGCTGGTAATAATACGTTAAATAATAGTACGTTTTTTAGTAACCGCCATTATTTATATTTTGCGTTAAGAACTCACCAATCTTTAATTCCCACGCTTGCCTCCCCTCCCCTCCTGCGAGTAGGTTGGCTCTGGTGACCGTTTTCTGAGGCTTGGTCACGTGACCAAAACTAGCCGAGGGACAGGTAACTCTCGTCTTCTTTGATCTGTGTAATCTTGTCGAGAGATCATTAGAAATTTCGAAAATCTTGATTTTTAGTGAAAAATAAAGACCAAATAATGTTTTTTGAGTCTTTTGACTTAAATTATCATCATAAACACAAAAATCCTTGGTGTGCTTCTCCAAGTACTATGACGTATATAATGTTATCTCACTACCCGAAAGCCGCCATTTTTGAATCGCCGCCATTTTTTTTCTAGGAATAAATTTAAATGTCCCTATATCTAAAAATCTTCATAACAGAATGCTCTATCAGTATATCAAGTTTCATGCTTGTATCACAAAAAGCACAATTTCCCCACATATCTGCTGGACTATTAATAAGGAGATTTGAAAACCTTCTTACTCAATTGAATGTGTCTCTGGAAATTTTTACACTTTCTTTGAGTGTTTGAGGAATTTCCATTTCTGAATTGATTACTGGTATCTAAAATCACAGTTTATCAAAAGTTTACCTTATTGTGGTTTTCATTCCAGTTGAGATTGTATGCGTTAGACAAGAAGCAACAGGAAGAAGAGAACGAAAAACTTAAAAAAGAGGTAGGTCGATCGTATGTGTTAACATAATGTTTAGGTTTAATGTTGTTCTACGAATTGGTGGCCGCTTTGGGGACGAATTATTTCCCGACTTGTTACGGTTCCTCACGCTTTAATCCCGCTTTGATCAGGCTTTGTTACGCTTGAAATCACGCTTTGAAAAGCTTTGATAAGGTTTATAACGCTTTATTACGTTTTTATGCGATTATGACGCTTTAAATCAGGCTCTGATACGATTATCAAGTTCTGTTGTGCATTGTTACGCTCTGTTAAGCTTTGTTACGCATTGGAAAATGTCGAGATCGCCGATTTCATGCCGCTTTTGATCCAGAGCCTATATAAAGATGCAGAAGATCCACAAAATCATTGCATATTTGACTCCAGAACACGATGGCAGAACAACAAGATCCAGAAGTTCCAGATGTACCAGAGCATGATCTATCTGAAGAAGACATGATATTTGTATCCCTGCTGTATAACTACATCCTTGAGCGTGGGTATCGTAGGGGAGCGCGAGAGAGCGTGAGGAAGCTTGCCAAACGTAACAAAGCCTCTCAATCCGTGGGAAAGCATGAGAGTCCTTCATCAAAGCGTAACAAAGCGTGTCAGAGCTTGATGAAAGCGTCTGACCTAGTGTCAGATCGTCATGCCAGATCGTAGCAAATCGTGAGACATCTTAACGAAGCGTGTCAAGTGGTGACAGACCATGAAGACTGGGGTCCCCGCTTTGAACCAAGCTCTGTTAAGCTTTCCTACGCATTGAGTCAAGCTTTGCTGAGATTTGTTACACTTTGTTCAGCTCTGATACGCTCTCGGCGCTTTAATCAATTCGTGACAGAGCGCCCAAAATTTTTAAACAGTGTTAAAATGTTTGGCGCTCTTGCCCAATGTCCCGCTTTACGCCAAGCTTAACCACGATCTGTTACGACCCTGACACTTTAATCAAGCTTTGTTACGCTTTGGTGCCGCTTTGCACGCCGCTTAAAAGCGCCATCAAAGCGCTGTTGGTGTGAACTTAGCATTAGATTAAGATTGTTTTGAGTAAGCTACCTCTTTGGGAAGAGAAAGTGCAAGGCACATTGACTTGTTTCTAAATCTAATCATAGTACGTTGCCTTATAATAGACTTTGGCTTTTACATATACTCTCACTGTTGTAAGTTAATCATAAGATCAGATGCAATAATGATAACAATAATAATTAACATTTTAAAGCGCAAGGTCTGCTTATTGGCTGTACATAATACCCTGATTGAATTGAACTTTTATAACAGATACTAAATAGGCCCGTACATCCCGTAATCAGGTACTTAATTGTACAGCTTGGTGGTGGGATAAAGTGCTTTTGCCAAGGACACAGTAAAGAGTTAAGGCCAGTTCACAAATGTTGGGTGTCTCCCCCAGGAATCCATCCTCGAAAATCCAGCGCTTTCGTTTCGATAACTCTTGACTCACTGCAGCCCGGGAATCTTAAACAGGGGATAACCTCAAGCCCAATTACCTCCCTTTGCAATGACTCAGCAAAACGCTTGCTTTCTAACAACCAATGAGAGCAATTGATATCGAGAACGATTGTCTAAGGGACGTAACTCTTTTTGTATAGCATATACTATTAAACGCATACAGGCAAATCTTAGACAAAAATGTATTACAGCTATGTATTCATTGTTTTACAAATACACCAGAAACAATCTTTCATTTTCTCTTAGAACGTGAAGGTCATAACGAGCAACGCCAAGACCTCAGAGAGGTTGTTATCTCAAAATCAAACATCTTCTCAATTAGATCAATATTAGTAGAAAACTTGATGTTTGGCGAAGTTCAAAGGTCACTTTTAGATTTTGTCAAAAACACAGGCAAATATGATATTATCTAATCTTTTAATCCTTTCTTTTTTTAAACAATATTTTAACATAACCTTTAATGCAGGGCGCATATAGGTCATTTGTGGTCCAACGTCGCCCTTAAATACACCTACCTACCTACCTACCATATACTTTTCTATACAAATTTCATTACAAATGAAACAATGATCTTTGCAGGTCATCAAATCTCCCAGTATTCTTACATATTGGAAGTGCACATATTCTCAACTTTGTTATTCTACACCTTGCATCTTTAGATTTCAAGCATTGGACGGAAGGTATGTTCCCGTCTTTGATAATGAAACAGATCGCCCAAACGTAACTTGCTTCGCGGAATCCGCCATACCTCTCTACCTGTCTGGTCCGTGCATGTTTTCCTCGTGCCGTGTACTGCTTAGTTATGGATTTGTCATTGACAGCCGAGCGAGGTGGACGTGTTGTCCCTTGTTCGTGATGTAGTCTTTTTATCCCACCGGTATGTAATACCGTGGGATATAGTCATCGCCCTGTCCGTCTGTATGTCAGTCCGTCTGTAATCGTTTCGTTTCCGGAGCAGAACTCAAAAACCGGTCCACATATCTTTCTTAAACTTTACATGTGTATTGCCCACCTACTGAAGTGGTGCCTTTTGATATTTTTACATTTCTGAAAATTTTATTTTTTATTATTTCCATGGAAACGGCTCTTATTTGGACTCTGTTCATGAAAGGTTTCGTTTCATATGTATAAAACCGGTCCACATATCTTTCTTAAACTTTACATGTATATTGCCCACCTACTGAAGTGGTGCCTTTTGATATTTTTACATTTCTGAAATTTTATTTTTTATTATTTCCAAGGAAACGGCTCTTATTTGGACTCTGTTCATGAAAGGTTTCGTTTCATATAAACTGAAGTACAAAAGAAAGTACACAACCACAGATTTTCATATTATTTCATATTCATTTACAAAGTAGCATTTTTTATGCTCTATCCTAATATCGTCAAAACGCATCCGAGGCATGTCAGTTCAGGTAAAAGTGATTTTTTTGAAAATCACGATTTTTTCCATTTCTACATAACTTGGGCGCGCTAAGAGTATAAAAACCACTGAATTCTACCATTCACTACTAGTAATCCGAACAAAGCACGATAAAATGCCACGTTTAACAGCAGCAGAGCGAGAAAGAGTCGTTGGAATGTCTGAAGTTGGAGTTTCAAACAGCCAAATTGCTAGAAGGTTTGGCTACACCAGACAAACGGTCATTCGACTGCTTCAACGTCTTAACCAGACTGGCCAGATATCGGAACGTGCTAGAAGTGGAAGACCGAGGTTGACGACCCCTGCTGATGACCGTTATCTGCGCACACTGCATCTGCGCAACAGATTCGTCACAATGGCGTCAACAGCATCGACGGCGTTAGGACACCACATCAGCAGAAACACTGTCATGAGACGACTTCGAGCTGCCGGTATTCGGGCTTGCCGACCGTTCCGCGGAATGACCCTGACTCGCGAACATCTACACTGGGCAAGGAGAGTGAGACGCTGGCAACGTCGTGATTGGGCAAGAGTGATCTTCAGCGACGAAAGTCGATTCAACCTCTTCACAGCAGACGGGAGAGTGAGGATTTACAGGCGTAGAGGCGAGAGACAGGCTGCAGCGTACGCGTGTGTCAAAGAAGTGGTACCCTATGACAGTGGCAGCGTCATGGTCTGGGGCGGGATCTGCTGCGACCAGAAGACCGATTTGGTGACAATTCGTCAGACCCTTACAGCCCAGAGATACAGGGATCAAGTGTTGCAGCCTTTGGTTGTCCCCTTCATACAGAAGCAGCACCAAGGGATGATTTACCAACACAATAACGTCAGACCACAAACTGCCAGGATCACCATGGACTTCCTCAACCAACAAAACATCCAGGTTTTGCCTTCGCCATCTCGCTCCCCTGATTTATCCCCTATCGAGCATCTTTGGGACCATTTGGGAAGACGCCTTAGACGTCGCCCAGAGCAACCAGTCAACCTACAACACCTGGAACAGGCACTACATGAACAGTGGCGGCAACGTATCCCTAATAACGTCATCCGACGTCTGACTTTCTCAATAAGGACACGTGTCTTTGCTTGCATTAACAGTAATGGGGTCACACCCGATACTTACTCCTCATTTATGGACATCAGACCACGGAATGTTGCAGAAACAATGAGTGTAAATTTCAAATTATACCCCTAGTGGACGCTATGAGAAGTAGAGAAGTGATGTGAGAAATAAATACCTGTCCTTGCCATGTTTAAAAATGGTTCACTATTAATATTATACCTTTGAAATGCTGGAAATTTTGTCTTGTTGTCTGTTATTAACAAATTACTTGGGTGTGTACTTTCTTTTGTACTTCAGTTTATATTAGCTTATACTATTATGAACCTTGCTTGAAAAAATTACAAAGGTTTACATCTTACGATCACGTGGAACCGGTGGGATATGTCATCTTCTGATGACTCTTGTTGACATGCTGTTAATGTCTTAGTTTTAGAATAAACCATATTGAAGAACAATCATTTTGGTCGTTAATTAAAATTATAGCTCCCACTGCCGACCAAATTGATAGCAGAATGCGGTTAATGTAATCCGTTCACTTTGAAATTTGTATCAAAACAGCAGTTGAATGAACTGTTTGTTTTATGTCACAGATTAGTGACTAATTGTATCTTGAACATCTATTCAAGCAACTGTTTGTTGTAATGTCACAGTTTGGTGACTTATTATATTTGGAACAACAACAGTTCGTTGAATTGTTTGTTTTGTCAAATGAGGTGACTTATAATTTGTGTAATTCATGTGTTGGTTAGCTGAAAGATTGCTGACAGCACGTTTTGTATGGTTGCACATGCTGATCAGCTGAACATATTTCTGGCAGCAAATTACACCAAAAGTCACGCAATATTGTATGTTTGAACATCAAACCTTTGAATTGTTTTGAAATGTCACTATCGAGTGACTTATTGATATTTTGAAATTCATTCGTTTACAATGTCACAGTCTGGTGACAAAGTGAGTGATGGTGATAGTGAGTCGCCTAATGACATCGCAGTCGAGAGACGCTTGCGGCTGCAAAATGACATTATTGAATAAAAGCGTCAAAAGGTTAAAGTCAAATCTGCTTTCACCAGATCAAAAAATGCACTCGAGAGACTGGTCAATGAAGTTGGGCTTCCTTCACGCAGTGATGTTCTTGATGCTGTTGACAAAGTTTGCGCTTGTGAAAGTAGGGCAATTGATATTGTCATGAGTCTGTCTGAGTTATGTCAGCAAGCAGGTCAATTAGAAAATGCTGACAAAACTATGGATGAGTTAGAAAACATTGAACTAACTGGCAGTGAAGCTCAGGAAAGAGCACAAGCTTTTTCTCAGATCTGTATCTGCATCGTTTCCGGACACTTCTAGTATACATTCATCACACGTGCCGAAATCAAGTGTAAAGGTATCTAAAACACAAATGTTTGATCAAAACCAAAGCCTGTTATTTGAAAAACAATCTTCAGATAAACAATTTCAGAGTGTATATGGCAATGAACACTAACAAACACAACCAAAGGTAATTGATCAGAACATTGAGGTTGAGATAGACATGCAGTCAAATAAACCCAGAATTCCTTGTGAGCATCAAAGGTCTCTGTCCTCCAATGATTACGATCTTGGTAATGACATGGGGACACAACTTAAACGTGTTTCCATTCCAATATTTTCGGGTGATACAAAGACCTATGAAAGTTGGAAGGCTGCGTGTATTGCCTGCGTTGATAAGGCTCCTGCTACCCCTGAGTACAAGTTATTGCAACTTCGTCAGTACTTCAGTGGGGAAGCATTGAATGTCATCAAGGACCTGGGCCACAGTGCTTCAGCAAACACTGTTGCACTCACAGTATTTAAGCGATACATGTCCCTGTGGTTGCACTTGGACGTTTGGACCGTAAATATGGTGGTCGTAGGCGCTATGTAGCACTGCAACTTGAACAAGTGACTAGATTCAAACCAATCAGAGTAGGTCATGCAAGTGATGTGGCGAGGTTTGCTGCTTTGCTTGACATAACTGTCGTCAATCTCAAAGACTGTGATCGAATAGACGAGTTGGGCAACGGCTCACTTTATTCTCAGTTATTGTCAAAAATGACTGAACAAATGGTTGCACAATACCAGAGATGGATATTTGATTTTCAGTTGCAAGAGTCTGTTGAGAGATTGCGCGAGTTTATCTTGCAAGAAGCACAGTTTCTAAATCTAACGTATCTGACAAAGGTAGAAAACAGGGAGTTTTCTTTGGTGTTGGTCAATCGTCTGATGAGTGTTGTCCAATATGCAAGGTGTCTGACCATAACATTTGGAAATGTAAGCATTTCAAAGATATGACCGTTGCAGAAAGATGGAATATTGCCATAAACTCTAAGCTTTGTTTCAGGTGTCTGAAAGGCAGCCACAATTCCAAAAGATGCTCACAACGTTCTAAATGTGGTATTGGTGCTTGTCCAAAGTTTCACAGTCGTTTCTTGCACAAAAATGCACAGACGCACACACCCACACCTTTAGTTTCACAGTCGATAGGTCAAGGTGTTTCACAAACATCACAGGATATTACATCCACTGGCTCGTCATTTCCCACAATGTCGTTGAGAACAGTACCTGTTGTAGTTAAGAATGGCAATGTTGAGATTGTTGTGAATGCTTTGTTGGATGACGCCAGCACACAAACCTACATTAATGAAGATGTTGCGTCGCAATTAGGTATATCAGGTCAGCTGCAAAGTATGTCGGTAAAAGTCATTGATGGGCAAAAGAAAACACTTCAGTCCATGGAAGTTGAATTTGAACTAGAAAGTTTGGATAAGTCCGTGGCAATGACAATGTCTGCTGTGACGACACGGCAAGTTACAGGCAAACTCAAGGTAGTTGATTGGCAGAAGTATGCCTCCAAGTACAAACATTTGCAAAACATACCTTTTCTAAAGGTGAAATCTCCTCAAACTGTAGAATTACTGATTTGGTTAGATCACTTTGAATTGCACAGTTCATATGAAGATGTTGTAGGCAATGAAGTAGTCCTGGGGCTGAGGGGGGTCCTGTGTGCAAAAATATGTCCCCGAAGTTTGACTCTTGATTCCTGTAGGACACCCTTAGGAGATCGAAAAAAACTTGGGTAGACATTCCAAATGTGGGGCAGGAAGCTGTAATTCAAGATGGCGTCCAAGATGGCCGCCGTATCCTTATAAACCATATACATCAATCTGGATCTGTCCTACAATGTTGAATTTGATGTCTTTACATACATGTAGGTTTTCGGGGTCAAGGAATCCAATGGAATCCTTTTGAAGGTACAAAAAGTATTAGTAGTCCAGCAGATATGTGAAGAATTTACATACAATTGTGCCTTTAATGATACAAGCATGAAATTTGGTACACAGATAGGGGGTACCCTAAGAGTGAAATTTGGATATAAGGACATTCCAGATTCCCTCAAAGATTTAAATGGCGCCTGAAATGAAATAATTAATGAATTATACCAACCAGTTCAAAATCCTATCACGTGTGTTTGGTGTAAAACACAATTTAGCTTTTATGTAATTATTTGTTGTGCAAATGCTATCAGTCTAAGTAAACCTAGCCTCAATAATACTCACTTCATTCCGATATTAAGTCTAGCAAGGTGTAGTAGAAGGTCGCGTCAGTCGATCTTTGGAATTGACCAAGCAGGGATCGTCTTACCAAGCCGCAATAGTCTGCATTCGCCCATATAACGTTGGAGGGTCATAAGGTCGGCTGACACGACCTGATACTACATCTTGCTAGACACAATATCGGAGTGAATCGAGAATTATTGAGACTAGGTTCCAGGCGGGGGTTCCAGATATCAATTTCGTCTCTGCCCATCTCTCACCTTACGACTCAACGGAGCACCGCGCGCGGCAGACAGGCTCAACATTACATTTGAACAGATTGAGATTCTCTTATCCAAGGGGGCAATGGGGGATATTCCGGTCCCAAACCTCAAGTCGGGGTTCTACACCCCTGTGTTCGTTCGACCCAAGAGACAAAATAGAGGCTGATTAACGATACGTTGAAGTTACCACTCCTTCCTCGTACTGCCGCCATATCTTTGTCACTTGGTTTTGTCATCAGTCATTCGGGACCCATTTCCGGGACCACGGCAAGTACCTCAGTGTTGTTCTGGCGGAGCGCCGTTCTCATTTGAAAGTGCTCCCATTTGAAATATCATTCGCTCCGTGGCTTTTCACCAGGGTGACGCAACAATAGTGAAATTTCTTCTCACTCACAATGTCTTGTTCACCACATACGTGGACGACGGGTTCGGTACCCATCGCTGATCACTCTGTTCAGGAGACTTGGGTTGCTGATTAAACTGTCCAAGTCAGACCTTAAGCCAACCACCTCGCTCACCTTCCTTTGCGCTATTCTGGACACTGCTGAGTCCCCAGCTAACGCTTGGTGCTTTGCTGCAGGACCTCACTCGGAGGGGGCAGCTGCAGTTGAGACCATTTCAAGTCTTTCTAAACGTCAGGGGAAAAGTGTGCAGATTTGTGTTCCCGCTTCGCCATGACCTCAGGGAGGAGGCGAACGTCTTCAAAGGTGTCCAGCTCCACCCACTAAAGGTGATGGGAAGCGCAGCTTGGGATAGAACACACGGTAGGTGTCTGGTCTCAGAGTCAGTGTGATCTGGTGATTGTCCCTGAGCACTTACGCTCAGATGTCTGCAAGCCCTTATTAGAGATGATCATCCTACGCCTGAAAGTTAAGACAGTTTATTGGTGGAGATGGATTTCGGAGCTGAATGCTTTGCAGGCTGATTTGCTTCGGTTTGAAGTGAGGGATGAGGGAAGAGCCACAAAGGAACTTGCACCGGACTTCGTGTGTAAGGCAGGGTGTTTCACATTCACGCCCTTGCGTGATTGCCATTCCCCACGGACGAAGAGTGCAGTTTCTCTGCTCTGTTCCAGCTCTCCGTATCTACTCGGAACACATGCAATCCCTCTGACAGGGGAGTAGGAGGCCTTCCCCATTCGTAGCAAAGTACTAAGGAGATAGATAGAGCCTTCAGTGTCTATCTGCGGTCTGCTATCCCCGAGACTTACAAAGCCTCGGGTTGACCATGACCAGCTTGTTCAAACTTTTACGAGATCCATGCAGTCTGTGCCACCAGAGCGTTTTACATGCTGTCCGTCGGGTTGTTTTTGGAAGTCATACATGGTCTTTGCCAACCACTACCCTCGAGACGTTTCTACGGAAGACCTTACGGGAATTGCATGTATGATGCCTCAGGTATTTGCTCAGCAACACATTTCAGGCCTTGCTACCCCAGATGGACTGCAGCTTACCGTTGGGGTACGGGATAGCTCAGTCGGCAAGAGCGCAGGTCTCACGTTGCTGAGGTCTGGAGTTCGAATCCCATCCAGGCCAAGGTGTAAAAACCTAGAGTTCACCTCTGAAGAGTGGATACATGAATATGTGCATAAGCCGAGCTGTCGGTTATTAGCGTTCAGCAGTGTTAGACAAACTGCTGTGACTATGTGTCTCAGTTCACCCAGCTGCGAATGGGTACCCTGTGAGGCAAAGAATGGTCCCTAACTTGCGCGCCACATGTGTGGATGCTGGTTGAATACTCCCCAGGGAGTTGAATTGGAAAATTGATCGGACGGTGAAAGAATGCCATTGACCAGGGGAAACAATATAAGCGCCTTGAGCAACCACGAGTGGATGGATATGCTCGCTATATAAATATTCATATAATAATAATAACCGGTCGCATTCACGTGTTGTTGTTTTAAAAGAAAACTTTGCATCGCTTTTCCCTTTTTCAAGCCTTTCTTCCTGGATCTGGACTTGTTACACCCTTTTAACGGGGACCCGGACTCCTTTACCATAAGTTTGACTGTTGAGGTGGTTACCTTCCTGCTTGGGTCTCGTAGCCCTCCACAGCTGTTGTAGTCTGGGCTACCAGTACAGTGAGTCGGAGCTGGTAATAATACGTTAAATAATAGTACGTTTTTTAGTAACCGCCATTATTTATATTTTGCGTTAAGAACTCACCAATCTTTAATTCCCACGCTTGCCTCCCCTCCCCTCCTGCGAGTAGGTTGGCTCTGGTGACCGTTTTCTGAGGCTTGGTCACGTGACCAAAACTAGCCGAGGGACAGGTAACTCTCGTCTTCTTTGATCTGTGTAATCTTGTCGAGAGATCATTAGAAATTTCGAAAATCTTGATTTTTAGTGAAAAATAAAGACCAAATAATGTTTTTTGAGTCTTTTGACTTAAATTATCATCATAAACACAAAAATCCTTGGTGTGCTTCTCCAAGTACTATGACGTATATAATGTTATCTCACTACCCGAAAGCCGCCATTTTTGAATCGCCGCCATTTTTTTTCTAGGAATAAATTTAAATGTCCCTATATCTAAAAATCTTCATAACAGAATGCTCTATCAGTATATCAAGTTTCATGCTTGTATCACAAAAAGCACAATTTCCCCACATATCTGCTGGACTAATATAAACCTCAGACGGCCTATTTTTGTTGTAATTGGAGTTTATTGCTTTAAAAGGTAATTTCAATTATTCTGAAATTTCACATATTCAATTCTAAAAGTTCAGAGAAAGAAATAATTTTGTTTTTTAAAAATGGATTTTTTATAATAAACAGCAGGAGAAAAGTTGTAAGTTTAGTTAAATACAACAGTTCCCATGTGCCAAGGTTGTTCGCCCTTTACATAACAGGGTTGAAGAACTGAAATAGTTCAAGGAATTTGATGTGATTATCGAGACTCGTACAGATATTTACGAGGATTGATTACATTCGTAAATGACAATTCTTAATGAGATTTCCTGAACGTCTATTTTTCTTATTCAGTATGTTCTAGAAACGAGACAGCCGGCTTGACTGTGGAATTAAGAGAATGAGAATTTGCAATCTTTTGGGTTCCTTGCGTGATGCTGTCTTTGTAAGAAATCATACTTGTGGTGTCTTTTACATTAATCAGAGACACGATTCACGGGATTTTAAGGTTTCGGCGAATGACTTGTTTTAAACTTTTTAATGGTATTGATGTTTGTATTTTATCAATGAGAAAAAAAAGATATTTTCTATACTTTGATAAAAGGTTGATCTTGCTGATGGAATATAGCTGTCTGTATGCTGATCAATTGTCTTTTCAGTTTAAAGTGACACAGAGTATATTTCTTAAATTTTTTTTTGGTTTTGATAAGCTACAAAATATCTAATATGCTGATTGAAGTTCATATCTCATCACTAGACTTGCAAATATATCAATTTTTGCATAATATCTCTAAAATGCTTGATTTTATGGAAAAATCATGAAAGCATCTTAAAATACGTTTAATATTCGTAATTATGCATCCAATTGATCTACATATTTGTTACAATACCTAATAAACACTATCGAATCGAATATATCTTCCTGTCAGCTTATGACAAGGTTTCAAAATTACGTTTAGCGAATTTGCGTGTGCCACTCGAGCCACATTGTCCGGTTTTCGATCAAAATCCCGACTTTGAATGGCCGTATTTTCGCTCTTATGCACTGATGGACCTTTAGCTTGTTATTTTCAGTAACAGTAAGTGGTTCCCGATGTAATAACATCGATTTCAAAATTTGACACATGTGATCCTATCAACATACTCTCTGTGTCTCTTAAATATAATATGTTAGGAGCTTCCATCAAACAATACCGTATAGAAGATAAAAAGCTTAAGAATGACTTAAAATGAATTAAGAGTATTCCTACTTCAAGAATTAATTACTATTGGCTTTTGAATCTTTAACTTAGTTTACGTGATAAATAAATTCTATCAAATCACAGCAAAATAAAAGAGATGTGGCCCGATTCAGGAAATAAATTCATAATTGGGAAAAAATATTTTTTGTTCTGTTGCCTTAATTTGAAAGCGTTATTTTTTTATAATTCAATACATTTAAGTTCTAGAGCAAAAGCACTATTCCTATCGACTCGATTGCATTGTTTGAGTTTTGACGGTGTCATTTAAATGTTAATTCAGTTGTCAGGAGCAAGTTTAATATGATAATAAGTATAATGATAACTAGGACTGCCGCGGCAGTACTTAGGTCTTGAAGATTCCCGTTTGACCTTCACATACTGTTTGACCTTCACATGGCTTTTTGTCTACGAGGTAAACAGTAACTAATACATTTTCAAAATTACCATATTTCACTTGATATTCAACGTTTAAGCCTTTACAGAAAATTCAACATGTCTGCAAACATGAATCATCTCAGGTTATACAGTGTTGTTGCTGCCTGATGATAGATAAAACATTGCCTAGTGTTTTATTGCCAATGAACTAAAGTTTTTCAATCATAAATGTATCATAATCATTCAAAGCGAAAGTAGGATTGACCACATTGAAATGCTCCGAATTTCAATGTTAATGTTTAATCTAATTTTAATGAGATTTATCCAAGATTGTATGATCTTTTATCTTTCATTTGATATATAGAACAAGTATTTATCATGTGTCGTTGGTTTACAATGGTTTTTCAAAAAAAAACCACCAAAACACCCGTTTTCCAAAATGCAAAGTTTGACCCTTCCTCAGGACCGGAAATGACTGTTCGCGATCGATTTTATTCTTTTATCTTGAAGACCTTGCCAATGTCTAACTATCATGCAAAAATATTTGAATTCTAAGGTCTGGTTTTTTAGTTATCTGCCCTTGAAGTTGGCGATTTTGAAATTTTGGTCAACTTTGAAAGGTCGCAGCACAAAAAATATTAATGTTAGCACCATTAAACTTAAAAACTTTTATGGACAATACTCCAGCTACATTCAGTATGAATTTCAGCTCTGTAGTGCAAGTATCTTCAGAGGAGAAGATTTTGCAAAAGCTTAGCATATCGATTCCAGGGTAAGGGGTATCTGCATGCCAAGTTTGGTAGAATTCGGAGCAGCCGTTTGGGCTGCAGTTGATTCACAAAAAAAGTAATAATAATAATAATAGAAGAACTTGAAGAAATCGGATAAAAACAATAGGTCTTCCAGACTTTGTCTTGAAGACCTAATAATATTTTATATTTAGCAGACGCACATTTCCACCAACTAGTGCATTCTCAAGACACGACCAGAAATATTACCCTGGTCTACCCAACGCTGGCATAAATGTCGCTACAAATCGCCACTAATAAATTACAACTGTTTACCAGGTACCCATTTACTGCAGGGTGAACTGATGACTCAATCTAGTTTGAACAAGCTGTAGTGTTTACCTTCCATTAGACCTTCATCAGTAACGCATTGTAGCTACTTTAATTAGATTTTCGATATTTGGGATAAATTTCCAAGAACAATAATATGACTTTGTTTCTTTTCCTGGTCTGGTTTTCCTTGTTAAGTCGTAAAAGCATTACATAAAGGCAGAAATAGTGGGATGTTCTTGTACATATAAATCTGTTTTCCATTTCCATCTAAATTATGTTTTGAATTCCTTTGATATATATGGTATTTTACACATAAGTGTTCATTGTTTTTGGAAAAAACGAGTGTCCATTTAAACCACCTTTAAGCAATGAACAAATTTTGATTGCTAATCTAGTCCATTATTCACAACACTATAATGAATTCGCAAAATATTCCTATGGTGAGTGTTGAGTTCCTGTCACGAGTCCCATCTCTTGACACATGGTGCCTGTTGTCATGATTTTTTGTTATAATATCACAAAATATAAACATTAAAATGTCTATCGACGTGGTGACTTGAATCCTCTAGAGTCGATGATTGTAAGAACAAGATTAAAACCTGAAACAATAATCGAAGGATGAAAACGGATGAAACTTCGAGTCTTGCAGCTTGATGATCTTAAAGTTTGCAATTTAGTTTTTATACTTTCATCGGTTTAAACGTGACAGAGGATTATTCAGAAATATTTTTCAAAACCAAGGGGGCGTTTTAATTGTTTATTCGTTGACTTTAATTCGGTTATTATTGTGTTATTCACTGTTTTAGTTGAGAGGAGTACACTACTTCTAATGTTAATGAATATTATTTCAAAGTTGTAGTGTTTACTTGTATTTCCAATTGAGATTGGGGATGATTTTGAATCAGGGAATTGTGTCCGAAGGTTGTGTTTTATTTATTTGTTTAATTTTGCAAAGAAAAAAATATCTCTACATACGGATGCTGAGAAGACGGTCTCTCGCTTGGTTAGCACTTGGTGTTAGCCAGATATGCTCTTTTTAGCTTCAACTAATGGGATCTGTAACTGTACAATTTGATCTATCAAATCAATGTTACACAATGTGTGGATATGTTGTAAGATGAAGTCGGCATTCAATCTACTTAGAAGAAGACGATACAGATTTAAACATTGAGTCTGTATCTCATGAAGTCTTAGTAGGTCTACCCATTCCATTGTAGAGAAACTTAAGGTTTTCTTTGTACCATACTGTCTTAAATGTAAACAATTTTTAAAGATAAAAAACGTATATTCATATTCATGTATTTAAACACCTAGAGACAGTCATCTTGGTCGCTTTATCAAATACCTGATATAGTCTTAGTGTGTGTGTACTCATCTGCCCACGTGTCGTTGTCTCAGTACTAACATACCATAGAGAGCGATCAACTGATATCTGTTTATAGAAATCAATCTCACAGATATAAATTTACAAACTTAGCTATCTGGGGCCGTATTTATAAAAATTCTTAGAGTTCTTAAGAATTCTTAAGTCACCAAAATTCTAAGAATTACCTAAGATTCACTCTTAAGTGTTAAGATTTTCTTAAGTCCTATTCATAAAACTTTTTACTCTAAGAATTACTCTTAACTATGGCCCATTTTTAGGAGTCCTCATGCAGCACTCCTAACTTGTTAAGAATTGTCTTATCTTATCCAACATGGCTGCTCGGGTGCGTCGCTTGAGAGAATTTAGATTAAGAAAAGATGTCTTAGCAGACTACAACAATGAGGAATTGATAAAGAGGTACCGTATGGACTTGGGGGGCATCATTTATTTGACAAATTTAGTTCGTCATCACTTGACAAGTCCCACTAAACGGAATTCATCTTTGGACGCTGAGACAAAGATTGCCATCACCTTACGTTATCTAGCTACTGGAAAGATGCAACTTTGTAGTGGCGATGACTTTGGTGTGAGTCAGCCCACTGTAAGTAGGGTCATCTCAGAAACATTAAATGTACTTTGTGATCCACAAATAGTAAGACAGTTCATAGCCTTTCCTACTTCCCAGCAGGAAACACAGCGCCATAACAGGCAGTTTCATGCACTCGCGGGTTTCCCCGGTGTAGTTGGCGTCATAGACGGCACGCACGTCCGTATCCTAAGCCCGACCCAAGATGAAGCTGAATATGTAAATCGGAAGAACTACCACTCGCTAAATGTCCAATTAGTCTTTGATTCGGACTCCAACATACGAGATGTCGTTGCCAAGTGGCCCGGCGCTACACACGACGCACGCATATTCAACGAAAGTGGCGTTCGTCAGCTGTTCGAGAGAGGCTTGGTGCCAGCTGGATCCCATTTACTCGGAGACAGTGGCTACCCCTGCAAGCGATATCTCCTAACACCATATCTGCATCCACATGCTGGACCAGAGACTAATTACAACAGGTATTTTGATTGTTTACTTTCTAAATCACAGACACGTCAAAGTAATCACAACATGGAATGAGAGTAGCTCCCCTTTGCCATTTGGTTCAATATATAATATGGATTCGGATTTTAACGAAAAGAAAACGTACATTTAAAACAAAACCAAACAAAACGAAAAGTATTAGGCATAATTTAGATCATGTTATTGTCAATCAAATGAAATGCATCGTTACAAAATAAGTGTTTGAATACCATATTATTTAATGTAATAGTTATTATATATAATCAGTTAATGACAGACAATTTAATTTGTAAATAAAAAATAATCATACTCTTACTTCCAATAATCTGTTCCATATAAGAACAGAGAAATTGAAATTTTATCAACTTCATTCACAGGTGTAAACATATATTTGTATATATTTTTATAAAAATCAAATATATTTATTTAAAACCTGTTTGCAGGTCTCACAAGATTACAAGAAGCGTTGTTGAGAGGGGGATTGGACAACTCAAACGCAGGTTTCATGTCTTGCATGGAGAGATTAGATTAGCACCAAACAAGGCCTCAAAGGTTGGTAAATATCTTGTGATGTTTGAATTTGACTGCTTTTACAATTAGTAATTATTCTATGCATGAAGTTTCAATATAATGAATATGTTTAAATTGAAAACCTCTATGTAACATGGAATTCCATCAAAACCAACATGTGATGTAAAATGCACTTACAAGTAAGTTATACTGTTATCCACAATTATTTTTTCACTAAAGAATTAATTATATTTAAGGTTGTGATAGCATGTGCAGTCCTGCACAACATCTGCAAGGCGAGAAATATCCCTCTACCTCTAGGACAAGACGGACACCAAGATGGACAGCGACCACCTCCACTACTTGTCCAACAACCAGCAGATGGTGTTCGATATCGCCAACAATTTGTCAACCTTCACTTCTAGGTATGGTACTCTCAATAACAATTTATCTTCACTGTACTTTCCCTAATAACCAGCAAATTTGTAACTGTTATGATTTTAAACAAAAATGAAGTGAAAAATGGAACATAAAACAACATTGCTTTTGGTTTCTCACTTAAGCAATAAGTTTATGGCAAAACTTTACTTCTTGGGAAACACTTGATAGTTAGGTAACAATGTTTCTCAATCAAATGTCAAAGTCAAAACCTTAACAATAAAAAAACACAAACAAACTACTTATTAACATTCCTTCTTTATTAAAATAAATCAAACAAGTTTATCAACAATAGTTTCAGATAGGAACAATAACAGTGAAAATAATTTATCAACAAACATTTTTTTTTTTAATGTAAAATTTCCAATCTTTGAAAAATATATGTTTTGATCATAACATGACATAAAATTATCTTAATAAATTTGATTATAAAAAATCATGAGGAAATGTTTTTATATGTGCTTATAATGTAACTCATAAAATCTTTCTTAATATTTCAACTGTATCACACTTTAAATGAATAGCTGACATGTTTCACTCAACTTTGCAGTTTATGGTGGTTAAATGTATCATGTATAATTTCATATTTGAGTTAGAATTCATTAAGACACAACAGGAGTTACATATTCATCAACATTTCAATAATTATATAACAATGAATTAAAAATTTCAAATATTTTGAGCAATTCATAACTATTTACAAATAAAATATTTATAAACATGTTTTTTTTAATTGTTAATAACAATGGCAGGTTGACATACTATAAATTTGTTGGTTGATTAACAAAAATCAAAGTAATATTGTGATATATGTTATTATCTCATTTGATACATTGACCTTATAAGCAAAAACTTTTAATACTAAATACAACCAATGTTTAGGGGTTTTTTTCTGCTTAATGCTGGACTGGAAGTCTAAAAGTATTTATTTGATGCTGACCTAACATGATTTAACAATAAAATCAGTTTTTAAAAATGTCAAATTAATAAATCGTGACTTACATCTTATCCTGTTCAATATGCAAACTGCACTTTGATTATTTTAGATGTATTTCAATGTTTACAAGGGAGATAATCCAATCTTAAATGATAACAATATCAATATTTTCATAGCGTTATTTCATAAGTACATGTAGTTTAACATTTTAAATTATTTCATACAATATTGCTACTATAAATCAGTGTAAAAGTAATAATTTATGTACATTAATTTTTGAATTCAGATATGGTAAGGCTTGATTTTATGATGTACATGTACATTATCTTTGAATTCATTGAAAGTGGATTATCTCCCCTCAATCCACATTTTTCTATATTTGCATTGTAAGTGAAATGAACATTAATTGAACTTGACAAATGTGATTGATTGTGTAAAAGTGAGAGACTAGTATGATGATTCATGTATATTGGTCATTCTCAAAAAATTGCCACATTTAGACCTTGTTAAAAACAGAAATACAAATTATTATAATTAATGATTTCTTTATGCTATGATATGCTCAGCACATTGAAATATGCAGTTATGATAATTTGCATGCAGGAGGCTAATTAAATATTTTTTTAATTAAGTTTTTAAAGATATCATCATGAACAAATGTCAGTGGTGTAACAAGCATAAAAGTAGATATTTCTATTCTTTGAAATAATAAAAGGAACCCACAAGTTTTGTCATTATCCATAATTTCTTTCTCTTTTTTAATTGTGAGTTCACTAAATATTAAGTTTTCACTTTTTATTCATTGATTTGTCTAAAAGATTTTGAAATGGGATGAATGAAGTGCTGACATATAGAATTATTATGGTATGACATTAACACATCAAGAATGTATATCTCTTATCAATAAATATCACAGGTATTTTCCATGAGCATGGAACAGCATAGTTCAAACTGTAAAAATGTATGTTTAAAATTGTTAAATTTTGATAAAAAGGCTTGTTACACCACTGATTTTCTTTGTTACACCACTGACATAATCTGTTACACAAATAAATTTTATGTAAGTTACTGAATGAATAAGTTCAACAAATAGTCCTGAAATCATTTATATGACTTGATAGCTGTTGATAAGATCTGTTTTTCAAACATGTAGCATTGAAAATAATAGACTATCAAAATGAGACCATCTGTCATAAAATTCCAATCAACACTGTTACACCAATGACAAGTTTCGTTACACCACTGATTTTTCTCTACATTTGCCAAAGTTTAGTGCTTCTTGTTGCTGATACTCAAATTGAAAGGGTTGAAGAGCATATTCTGAATACAAATTATTTCTTAGATAGAAGGAAAATATTAATGTGTATGAAATGAATCTTTTTTGGTAATGTTGTAACACCAATGACTTATTTTGTTACACCACTGGTTCTTCGTTATCTTACTTCCAATCAAATTGAACAATGATATTGACTTTAATTGCTTATCAAGATATTGTTTGGATAAACATAAATCTTAAATACTTAGATTGTATGAGTTTCCACCTGAACCATATGAAAATCAATGAATTGTTCAAGTTTAGAAAACACTGTTACACCAATGACATATTTGTTACACCAAAGACTTCTTAAATATTTTGCCCCAAGTTAAAAGCAATTAAGATGTATTTAGATGCTTATTGATACATCTGAAAAGTTCGATAGTATGTTCTTAACACTCATTATTTGAAAGTTTTCTGAAAAACAATCTTAACAAAAATAAAATGAACATGTTGTTGAAATAGTGTTACGCCAATGACATACTGTGTTACACCATTGATTTCTTTTATCAAATTTCAAGATAAATCAAATAAATAACCTTATTTGTTAAATATGATATTTCAATGGTTCAAAAGATTTTTTTTTTAACTCGGATTTTAAAAGTTTACACAATTTATATATTTAAATGCATGCTGATGTACAAATCAAAAAGTAAATTAGTGAATTCATATTTAAATCATATATTTACAATATTTTCAAAATATTAAACAAGAGAATAGCAGAGATGGTTGGTATCCTAAAAAATCAATCTCACTAGAATAAGTAATTCAAGGGATGTAATTGGTAAATAAAACAAAATTCTCTAGTTGTTTTTCATTTTCTTGATTTTGAGGTTAAAGTACTCAAGCTGTGCCTCTAACACTTTCAGTTTGAGCTCCCTTTTCCTGTCCACTTGAAGCTGCAGCGGCATGGACATCGGCATGGACATAGGTAGTGGGACGGAGACTTGGCCCCCAGCTGAGACTGGGTCTGGCAATAGGACTTGGTCAGGCACTATCACTGGGTCCACGCTGTCCAGTAACTCCTCCCTGCTGTCAAGTGGACTGAAACATAACATTTCATTAATTAGCAAATAATCAGTGATTCGTCATCCATCTTACGAGGAGTGATAATTATTTTTACATTAAAATTGCAATGATATACCGTATTCGTCCTATTAAGCGCCCCCTCCCTAATAAGCGCCCCCTATTACAAATTTCAATGTAACAGAGCGCCCCCCCTTCCTCTTCATACGTAAAATGGCCTACCTCTACTGCTTTCTAGGGTATCCTAATAAGCGCCCCCTTTGGATTTTTTAAGCTAAGCGCCCGGGGCGCTTAATAGGACGAATACAGTAGTTACCTTGAAGTGTTTAATCTATGTGTAATTGGCTTGTAATAAAAAAATTACTTATGTTAAGCTTAATAGAAATTGTTCATGAAATAAACACATGCAAGTTGACTTATGAAAGTATTGCTAGTATGCAAAGCAGCATTTGACAGGACTTATTTACTATTTACTTACCACTTGCTTATATATTTTAATCAATTTCAGTTGCATTACTATTGAGTTTGTTGAGATTAGTGGGCCAATTGAATATCATATTTTTTAAGGTACAAAATGGCAAATTTAATATGACAATAAACAGCAGATAATGTTATTTAGAAAATGATAATCATTACACAATGTATAATGCAACTGTTAATATAATAAATTATTAATATATATGATATCTGTCTCTTCTTGACTAATAGTATTTGTTTCTCATTGAATGACGTAGCACTTTTTAACTTGATGTCATTTGAGAAGTGACAAAGTTTATCACACACTCAATAAAGTTATGTTAAATATATAACCACTTTTGCCAGATAAAGTTTTTTTCCCACTAATAGAACAGAGTATTTCATTTTCAATCATTTAATAGCAGTTATATTATCATGTGACTGTCTAAAAATATTAAATATTTTTTGAAGTGTATATTGATGATTACCTGATACTGATTAATTGCAGCATCGTGGAATCCATCCCATTATCAATGCCACTTATTGATACATTGGATTCCCCCAGGATGGATTCCACGGTGGAAGCCACGGCAGATAGGGGTGCAGTACTGGGTCCTCCGCCTGAAAATATTTATAAAACTCATATCACAATTTCAAAAATTTCATTGGGAAAGTTATTTACGGTAATAATTTGAAATGTAATACTTAGCTTCTCCAAAAAGTGAAATTTTAGTGATTTTTAAAATTGGTGAACAATTTTTGCATTTATTTTGTCACTTTATTTCTTTTTATAGGTACATACGGTACAGAGTACAAATAGCAAAGGTGATCACCTATTTTCACATCCTTCTTTGTAGTAGACATGTAATGAATCAAGGTGTTTTAATTTTTTTGTGAAGAGTGGCCAAAGGTTAAGAATTTAATGATTTCATGTAATTGCATTTTGAAAAAGCAGTGATTTTGTCAGTAACATATAAGGAATGTTTAAAAAAATGCTTCTATTGATATAGAAATAAAATACTTACATCTGTTTGAAGAACATGATTGATGAAATTAAAATTTCCTGTCAATTATTGTTTGTAGATAGGTCTTTATACCTACAACTATGTTGTCATTTGCCCATATTTATTGTTTTGAATTTTAGAAATTATTTTAATTGTACAGTTTGTATGTTTGTCAATTATTGAAACTGTCAAGTTTTATTAATTGATTTATATCTTTGAGTAATTCTAAATCACAGATGATTACTTTTCAATTTGCAAACTAAAATGTATGAAGGTTGTCCCTATTATCTTGGGCCTTATTGTTTCACATGTAAATAATGTTTCACATGTAATGTACCCTCTAAATAAGTACAATCTAAATATTGTTTCTTGTTTTTAAACTCGGCACATATGTCCTACCAAAATATGTTAATTAAACTTCTATCTATGGAAAATATATTTTTGGACAAAAACTTAAAAAATCTTATCTGTGTCACTGTGTGATGTATTTAATCCGAAGTGTCCCTATTATCAAGGTAATTAGTATATGATAAATAAATTATACTCTGTAGATAAAATTACCAATTAAATATTATTATTTTCCAATTGAATGAAAATTGATTTGATATTAGGATATTAAACACAGTATTTGCAAAGCTGTAACAATAAAATTCTTATAATATGACACCTTGTCAAAGTTTTACTGAGCGGCCATTTTTGATTAGTGATTTGAACACTATCTGAACAAAATGCCTATTTTTTACAATTAAATTATATATATTATTTTCAAGTTACATTGCTCCTGAAAGTTGAGATCATTGTTTTCACATAAGTTGAACCTATACAATGAAAAGAAAATGTTGCAATCTATTTTGAGCTCATTAACCTACTAGAATATGGCGAAAATGTTATAATTTTAGGGTTTTGCGTCTTATTTTCACTGTAAATGTAATTCTTCATTCAACATCTTTGAAACCATAAATGCATTTTCCTTTCATACATTTCTTTTTGTTATCAATCAAACTATTCAAACTATTCACATACAAAATAAATAATATTTTGTGAAGACAGGATCAGTTTTTTAATTAATTGCATATGCAGTTAATATAATTTCATAAATGAAAATGATACTCATTATTTCAGATCCCTTAAAATATGAGAAAATATTACTGAAAATTTGAACAAAATGCATTTTTTAGATGCGTCGGTTTGAGTTTATTCATCTATATATGTGCTTTGCAAATATAAACATTCCTTGTAGGCATTGGAGATTTAAATGAGTTTACCACGATAATAGGGTCACTAGATATTCCTTGCATTAGATTTCATTTAAATATGATGTGTATATGTATATCAAGGATATGTTCTTTTGACTACTGTATTGTAGGCCTAGTTTATGTTATAATATACTTGAATAAACTATATCTATGAATAAATTATAATCAATAACATTTATTCTTTGATGGTTTTTTTTCCAAATAGACGATACTGAGTAGTAGATTTTGACTAAATTTAAATTAACATCAGCCAACCTGTTCCAGTCAGTCCTCGTCTGTATGACGAGATATCTTGCCTGGATTTTGACAGCAAGTTATACCATTTTTTTCTACCTCGTCGATCGATCTTACGACATGAGGGTGGGAGGCATTTATTGAGTCTGTAATCGTCCCCCATGTCCTCTTCTTATCCTCCGAGGTCAATCGCGAGGAAAATTTGCCTCTAATAATGCTCTTATTGCTCTCCACTAACTGGACAAGCGACAAACATTCGTCACTTGTCCAGTTAGGTTTTCTACTACCCTTTTTCGTAGAATTCATTCCGAAGTTAAATTCAGCTACTGAGCTAGGCCTAAGTGTGTGGTCGTCTGCGGTAAAAGCCAATTTCGCACGAGCTTAAAACGTGCAGATCATAATTTATTTAATAAAACCATTTTTAGACAAAATAAAGTTACTTACCCACTTTTACAGTCAACAGTCAGGTAGCGAAGTTCATTTCCGGCCACAGTGTGTAAACAAAATAAACTCGGTTCGGTCTGCTGTTCCTCCGTACAGGCAAGCGCAGGCGCCGCCATAATGACACCAACGTTGAGCTATAAATAACCTCAGGGAATTCCCGGATTCCCCCTGGTTACAGCGCTAAGAATTTTCTTAAGACCGAACTCCCATTCTTAGTTAAAAGTTACTCTAAGACCCATTATAAATATTTCTTAAGAGTAACTTTTAACTAAGAATTTTTTTATGTACTCTTAGTGTAAAACTAAGAAAATTCTAAGAATCTTTATAAATACGGCCCCTGATCTACAAATTTACAATATGCTGCATAAGCGCTTACATTATATATGTGATTTATTACTGCTTCATTTGATGTAAATACATTGTCTTTCAATTGGAGCCATTTATTTTCATTTTCCTGTCGAAAACAGGAATAGTTCAAGGAATTTGATTTGAGTATCAGGACAACTATTTATGAACATTAATTGCCATCTTAAATTACAGTTCTAACTGTGACTTCCCGTCCTGAAGACGGGGCAAAATACTAGCCTGACGAATTAAGAAATTAAGAATTTGCTAGATTTGGCGTTATTTTGCGATATTATCTCAAGTCAAAAATCACACGTGAGGTGTCTTCAGAGTAAGATTTGATTTTGACTTTTTGTAAATGAAAAAATATTTCTGTTAGAGTTTTATAAAGGTTGTTTCGAGAAATGTTAGAATACTGTCTGTATATACAGATCAAGTATGATCTAATTGAAATAAAATATCTTAGTTCATGCTTCTGTTAAGGGCTATCTTCTGGGAGATGAAAGGCTTAAGCAAACCCGTCTCCAAAATGCAAAAAGAACTCTTCTGCCTTTAGATTAATCAATATGGGTTCTTGTACTTCTTACTGAGATTACTTGATCTTAGCAATTTCAAGATGAGTAGTAATGGAATCTTACAAAATGGATCTGATCGAATCACAGTACATGGCAAAACACTACAAGAAGTGGCCCGATTCCAGATTCGATTTAATTTATGCCCATAATAAGTTAATTCACAGCTCAATATTTTGAAAGAGCAAAGATTTATATCGACTTGCTTATCTTGTTTGAGTTTTCCAATTGGGTCTAAATTATTATGATTCAACGTAATTTGATTTAGCGTTGAGTTTTCACCAATAAGTGCAGTTTGGGAAAAATTATACTCCAGCTACTTTAAGATCTAGTATCGTGTAAACGATTCTGTCTGACGAGCAAAAATACTCAAACGTACATGTAATGTAATAGTTAAAGTTAAGCACAAAGGCAGAATAAGTTGAATAAAAAGGATTAAATCAATTATTTTACATATTCTGTATATTCAAAAAACTAGTTTGACTTTAGTTGATTTGAAAATATGTTTTGATTTTATATTGTACTTTTTACACATATCCTTGTTATGAGTGTCACATCTTTAGGAAATCAATGTTATCAGTGTCAGAAACCTTTTGACTATTTAATTTATATTCTGGTTCTAAAATGAGTTTTTTGAGAAATGAAATTCTAAATCAATCCGTGCTAAAGGCATATTGCCCACGCACAACATATTCAAAACACTTTATCAACCAACCTCATGTCTGATAAATTCAACGAATTACAGATATCAAACTTCCGAGTGATCATTGATGTTGAACGAAAATAGAGTGAAAACAAGATGTGAAGAAAGTATCCTTTCTTACAAGATGTACTTCCACCATGTCCTATCAAATACATGCTATCTATTAGAAACGTCTTAGGAAGACCACCTCTCTGTTTTAGTTATTATTGTCTTCCTTCCCAGCTATATACATGTACTTTTAATTTTACATTACCATGTGTCAATGAGCTTAATGTTAAAGGATAGAGAAGCCACAGAAAGTTGACATCCTGTCACCAGCAGCACTCAAACGAGGCACACCAGGGAAACGTTTCCTTTCTTACAAGATGTACTTACAAATGACTTCCTATCAAATACATGTTGTCAATTAGAAATTGCACATCAGGCTTTCTAGCCTGGGGCATTTTTGACTCGGTCACTGCGCCCTTAGTCTGGAAAGTCGAACAGGAAAACATCTCATTGACGCCGGACGCAATTTCGGATGATCTAAATGATTGCAAAGTACCATTACTTTTTATAGCAAGGAACATTTCATTTTGCTTTAAATCTCCATTAGTATCTCTATCACTAACCAAGAGAAAAAGTAAAATAGACCGTACTGCTACAAAAATTTACCATGTCAAAATGTCAAACGAATACTATGAGCTTATAGTTGGTCTGTTCCATAACAAGTGATATAATATACAGATAAATAGAGTGTACTAATATTACCCTTATTCTCATTACAATCATTTGAACCTTTTCATTTTGAAATGGTCAAGATTTCCCAATTTAAGCGGAATGATATCTTGGCAATGGGGTATCATTTCATTTGCAATTAAGTCAATTTCGTTAAAATGTAGACCGGAAAACATTCAATCAATTGAAGATAATGCTTGTTTAAACTCCGACTAAACTTGTGCGACAAGTTCAAAGCATGAGCTCGTGTATTTGAAGAAATCAATTTAAGGTGGCAACAATATCTGTTTTCTCAAATAAATGATTGCATATACGTTTGAGATTCCATTATATTTTATATTATATTTGTAATCTAATCTTCACCTCTGAATTTCAACAGCTTGTGTCCTCTTTTTCTGTAGTTCTGTAATGTTATTATTTTAATCAAAAGGCTCAGCTAGTACATGGACGCCTTGTAAAATGTCCTGTTGTCATCATGACCTATATACCAACTTGCTTTTTTTTAATTTGTTATATTAATAAACCCGCGTTTGTAGTCACTTACTATGTCCCCTGCAAAGCTTTTCCAAGAGACTGATACTATTTTGTCAGAGCGAGATATTGATTTCCTCTACCTCCTAAATCATGTATTTCCGTAATTCTGAAATGCTTTGAAATTCTTTCCCGGCCATATCTCAGAAACTGTTTTATGTTTTAACAAAACATGCCATGTGGTTAGATGTAGTGGTGAAGTGACGTCTTTTGCTGTTTTTGTTATTGTGAAATTAATTTTGTCTGGTTTCCATCAAAACAATTTGAACTTGGTGCTTCTGAGTGTAGGGACGTCACCGCCTTTATCTGAAATTGTATTTGGTATTATTGTTCACGCTTTGCATTAGAGCTAGTAATAGAGTTTGGCATTTTCCGATTACAGTTATTTCTTATATTGTCAAGTTCGATTATTCTATTAGATTTACTTCTTGCCTGACAATAAGCATATCTCTTTCCGTCATACATTGGAACTTCGATGTATGCCCGGCAGCCACCGTGCAGAGCCAGTTCAAGCGTTGTTCTGCCCTCAAAATGCTGTGTCAAGTGAGGCAGCAACAACTGCCACATGGTAATGTCTTTTGGCATGACATGACCGAGAATCGAACTGTTGTCTTCTTAGTGATGGGCGGACACTCCCTATTTCATAAAAAGCTTCAATGAATTGCTTGGACTGTATTTTGGGAGCGGGATATCACAGTGCATCAGATAAATATTTTACTAGTTTATTTCACAGTTTTATACGTCCTATTGTCACATAAGTAACATACAAAAAGAACAACCTGAAACTGACTTGATATTTCTCCAATGAATTATCACGCAACAGAAATCCGAAAAATAAAGCTTGTTAGCCATGAACAGTGACTGTGAATTTACCTCTGAAATTGTTACACCTTTATTCTCTGTCATTATTTTACAATGCTATCCCCATGATAAAGTCAGTTTGTAGGTATCAAACATAAGGTCAATGGTCCAGTTGAAGAACAATTATTCTCGGCTTTAAATCAGTAAAATGATATGAAATTATATATATTACTTTACATATACCATCAACATAATTGGAAATGATGTCAATTATTTTGTTAACCTGAAGCAAGCAAGATCAATAAGTTTGCCGTATATAGTGTCAAAAGGTCATGGTTTTCAAAACAGCAACATTATACAAAATTGATAAAGCAACAAATGACCTCATAAAAATCCTTATGAAACAAAAAAGGTTGTCACTGTCATATGTGTATGGTCTTTATAAAGCTGTTGAACTGTTGTTTCTCAACATATCAATGTAATACTATGCCTTTTTATGTCAACTCATGTGTATATGTTTAACTTTGTGTAAATGTGTATAACTTTCCATATCCTATATGACTGTATTATTGTATCCATTGGAAGTGAATAAAAACATTTGAAAAAAACAAAGGACCTTATGAAAATCCTTATGAAACAAAAAAGGTTGTCATTGTCATATGTGCATGGTCATATACTACCAAGGGAAGACACATAGATAAGCAATCAATGTTGAAAGTTTAGCAGAGACAATACCGGACTTGTGATTACGAATCAATAACGTTACCTTGTTCCATGTTCCATATTTGATAGAAAGGTAACAATTTGTCATTTAGGTGTAATATCCACTTTTAGCCCTCGACCCACATCAGTCCTCTGGTATGCAGCCCTTTGACTGGACTTGTAATCTCGGGTTGATGTGAGATTTGATAAGAACCTCTATCTTAAACTCTTAATATGATAATGATGGACACTGTGCACCCAGAGTCTCTTTTTTCGATGAAAATACTGTCTTTACTTTGGTAAAATTAGTTTCTCTTTTCGTGAAATCCCATATTTTTAATAAGCAAAGGTACTTCAGTGACTTTATAAATGAATCTTTTACGAAACATGGTTCTAGAACTTCGTACTGAAATAAGCCAAATATTGAGTGAAATAACTCAAAAAGATCAAATCAGATTCAAAGATTGAATGTTGGTAATTACGAACAGTACTTGAAACCCGCTCATCTTACTAAATAAGACAATTGAGATGTTGATTATATTGCTTGAAATAACCTATTTACATGTATGCACGGAAACCTCTTGAATTATCGAATATCTTTTTGCAGTATATTACTCTCGAAATGAAAATTGATGTTTTTAAGCGGAATTGTAAATTAATGATGTAATGTAATGATCTATAGATTTTATCATCTAATTCTTTTAAAGCATAGACTATTTTTAGCTCATAATGATAAACTATTGGTGAAATTGGGATAAACGATTTCTTATGTTTATTTGTCAATTACGTGTGTATCTCAAAACAACAAATATAAGAAGATGCAAACGAAAATACTAATTAAAATATGATTGAACAAATGTAATCAATCAAAAGTGCTGGCAAGACTTTAAAGGTCACAATTAGTTTTGAATGTTTTGTTTTTCTTAAAAAGACGGAAAATAAATCTAGTACTTTTTCTTTCTCTTATGTAGCTGTCTCGATAACATTGCAATATGTAGAGAAATGACAATCATCTTGGTTTATCACCTATGACGATTTAATAAATCATCAACCGATGAGAGTATCAGAAAAAGAATGATTGAAAAGATGTTTCAGAAAGAAGGGCTGTCCAATAAAAAGGGTTTCAATTGAGAACTTCTGAAGATTTGGTAATCAATATGGATCTTATGACGTGATAATCTAATTCAAAGAATTCATCAATTAATTTATTAAATGGTTGTGAAGTGGTTAGCATGCTAGCATCTCATGTCATGTCATGCTAAAATCTCTTTGAAACACTAAGCATTTGTTTCCCTGGCAAGGAAAATTCATCCACATTCCCTTCCGTTTAGCCAGCTATGCAAAAACGTCCCATATAAACCTTATACGGCCTATTTTTGTTGTAATTGGAGTTTATTGCTTTAAAAGGGGAACCTCCTCTTGGGGCCATTAGCAACATCACATCGTGGATATTCTATAGAATGTCCAAAGGATCCCGCACAAACAAATGCTTTGTACATGTAAATTTTCGAAATTTTGACAAATTCGAATTTGAAAGATGAGTGAAATTCGAAATCGGAACCTTTATAAATATGAAGCAAAGCCTTTGCCGCTTGAGCTACAGAGGCTCATTGTCAGCTTATGTTTATTTTGTTATGTCATGTCTGAAATTGTAATTTGTACATGTATATACATATTATATATAATAAATATATATATATTGGTATGTGATTCTAGATTCCTATCATTGCTAATGTCTTGTACGAAAAACGTGCTGTTAATCAGCAATTGGCAATAACTTGCTGCGTTTGCAGGATCAATTTAGTGATTATATTCTTCATTATATTTGACAAAATTTGTCGTCCTTTCCTTTGCTTTATATGACACTTATTCACGGATTTTGTTGAGAATAGTCGGAAACAGTTTGCGGGGCTTCCCTCCTTGGGAGATTTCTTTTTATACCAGACCTGAAAACGTGTGTTATCCTTAACTGAACACTGGAATGTATAGACCGTAAATGTTGCATGAAGCGCTTTTTAGCGACATCGAAAGTTCTTTTCCTTTAGGGTAATGGGATAAATTGTGGGATGCCTGGCGCATATCAAGTGGACTAATATCATTGTTATGATGAATTATTCAGCTTCCTGCACCAACCTAGCGTGGTAATTTCAATTATTCTGAAATTTCACATATTTAATTCTAAAAGTTCAGAGAAAGAATTATTTTGTTTTTTAAAAATGGTTTTATTATAATAAACAGCGGGAGAAAAGTTGTAAGTTTAGTTAAATACAACAGTTCCTATGTGCCAAGGTTGTTCGTCCTTTACATAACAGGGTTGAAGAACTGGAATAGTTCAAGGAATTTGATGTGATTATCGAAACAAATACAGATATTTACGAGGATTGATTACATTCGTAAATGACAATTCTTAATTGGATTTCCTGAACGTCTATTTTTCTTATTCAGTATGTTCTAGAAACGAGACAGCCGGCTTGACTGTGGAATTAAGAGAATGAGAATTTGCAATCTTTTGGGTTCCTTGCGTGATGCTGTCTTTGTGAGAAATCATACTTGTGGTGTCTTTTACATTAATCAGAGACACGATTCACGGGATTTTAAGGTTTCGGTGAATGACTTGTTTAAAACTTTTTAATGGTATTGATGTTTGTATTTTATCAATGAGAAAAATAGATATTTTCTATACTTTGATAAAATGTTGATCTTGCTGATGGAATAAAGCTGTCTGTATGCTGATCATTTGTCTTTTCAGTTTAATATAATATGTTAGGAGCTTCCATCGAGCAATACCGTATAGAAGATAAAAAGCTTAAGAATGACTTAAAATGAATTAAGAGTATTCCTACTTCAAGAATTAATCACTATTGGCTGTTGTATTTTTAACTTAGTTTACGTGATAAATAAAATCTATCAAATCACAGTAAAAAAAAGAGATGTTGCCCCATTCAGGAAATAAATTCATAATTGGGAAAAGTTATTTTTTGTTCTGTTGCCTTAATTTGAAAGCGTTATTAGCTCATCAGGTCTGAAAGACCCGATGGGCTTATGGCATGGCATGGCGTCCGGCGTCCGTCCGTTTACCGTCCGTCCGTCCGTCCGTCCATCCGTAAACTTTTCACATTTTCGACTTCTTCTCCAGAACCAATGACTCTAGATAGCTCAAATTTGATGTGGAGACTCCTTGGCAATTGGGGATTCTAAATTGTAGATTTCATGACCTCATGACCCCAAATGGGGTCACAGGGGTCAAAACCTTAAAAACCTATTTTCATCTTCTTCTCCAGTTCCAAAAGGTCTAGAGAGCTGAAAAGTTGTGTGTAGACTCCTTGGCCAATGAGGATTCTAAATTTTAGATTTCATGACCTCATGACCCCAATTGGGGTCACAGGGGTCAAAACCTTAAAAACCTATTTTCATCTTCTTCTCCAGTTTCAAAAGGTCTAGAGAGCTAAAAAATTGTGTGTAGACTCCTTGGCCAATAGGGATTCTAAATTGTAGATTTCATGACCTCATGACCCCAAATGGGGTCACAGGGGTCAAAACCTTCAAAACCTATTTTCATCTTCTTCTCCAGTTCCAAAAGGTCTAGAGAGCTAAAAAGTTGTGTGTAGACTCTTTGGCCAATGGGGATTCTAAATTGTAGATTTCATGACCTCATGACCCCAATTGGGGTCACAGGGGTCAAAACCTTAAAAACCTATTTCATCTTCTTCTCCAGATCCAAAAGGTCGAGAGAGCTTAAAAGTTGTATGAAGACAATGAGGATTCTAAATTTTAGGTTTGGTTACCCCTTGACCCCAATTGGGGTCAAAGGGGTCAAAGCCTTAAAAACATATTTTACTCCTCCTTCTCCAGTTTCAAAGGGTCTAGAGAGCTGAAAAGTTGTGTGTAGACTCCTGGGCAAATGGGAATTCTAAATTTTAGGTTTGGTGACCCCATGACCCCAAATGGGGTCACAGGGGTAACAACCTTCAAAACCTATTTTCATCTTCTCCTCCAGTTCCAAATGGTCTAGAGAGCTAAAAAGTTGTGTGTAGACTCCTTGGCCAATGGGGATTCAAACTTGTAGATTTTGTGACCCAATAACCCTAAATGGGGTCACAGGGGTCAAAACCTTTTTCCATCAAAAGTCTGATGAGCTACAGAGCCCATGGCTCTATTTTATTTTTTCATAATTCAATACATTTAAGTTCTAGAGCAAAAGCACTATTCCTATCGACTCGATTGCATTGTTTGAGTTTTGACGGTGTCATTTAAATGTTAATTCAGTTGTCAGGAGCAAGTTTAATATGATAAAAAGTATAGTGATAACAATATTTTATATTTAGCAGACGCACGTTTCCAGCAACTAGTGCATTCTCAAGACACGACCAGAATTATTACCTGGTCTATCCAACGCTGGCATAGATGTCGCTACAAATCGCCACTAATACAACTGTTTACCAGGTATCCATTTACTGCAGGGTGAACTGATGACTCAATCTAGTTTGAACAAGCTGAAGTGTTTACCTCCCATTAGGCCTTCATCAATAACGCATTGTAGCTACTTTAATTAGATTTTAGATATTTGGGATATATTTCCAAGAACAATTATATGACTTTGTTTCTTTTCCTGGTCTGGTTTTCCTTGTTAAGTCGTAAAAGCATTACACAAAGGCAGAAATAGTGGGATGTTCTTGTACATATAAATCTGTTTTTCATTTCCATCTAAATTATGTTTGAATTCCTTTGATATATATGGTATTTTACACATAAGTGTTCATTGTTTTTGAAAAAAAATAGTGTCCATTAAAACCACCTTTAAGCAATGAACAAATTTTGATTGCTTATCTAGTCTGTTAGAAAGTCATTGAAATATAAGAAAAACACAGAAAAGAGTAATTGAGTGTGATTAACCGGATTATAAACGGGAAACAGGATGTATTGTAATTTTCTAAATGCATTTTAGAACCAACCTTATCAGTTGATCATGTTGCTGGCATTAAAAAAAGACTATCTGTGTCTTCAATGTCATTCAATTCCGACGTCAAAGAAGCCTTATCTCTCCAAAAATACACAAGCAAAGCCTGAAGAACGAAATATGAAACACTCGCAATGCGGTTTCCATTATTCACAACACTATAATGAATTCGCAAAATATTCCTATGGTGAGTGGTGAGTTCCTGTCACGAGTCCCATCTCTTGACACATGGTGCCCGTTGTCATGATTTGTTGTTATAATATCACAAAATGTAAACATTAAAATGTCTATTGGCGTGGTGACTTGAATTCTCTAGAGTCGATGATTGTAAGAACAAGATTTAAACCTGAAACAATAATTGAAGGATGAAAACGGATGAAACTTCGAGTCTTCCAGCTTGATGACCTTAAAGTTTGCAATTATGTTTTTATACTTTCATTAGGTTTAACTTGAAAGAGGAATATTCAGAAATATTTTTCAAAAAAAGGGGGCGTTTTAATTGTTTATTCGTTGACTTTAATTCGGTTATTAGAACATTATTGTGTTATTCACTGTTTTAGTTGAGAGGAGTACACTACTTCTAATGTTCTAATTCTAATGAATATTATTTCAAAGTTGTAGGGTTTACTCGTATTTCCAATTTGAAATTGGGGATGATTTTGAATCAGGGAGTGGTGTCGAAGGTTGTGTTTTTTTTATTTATTTAATTTTGCAAAGAAAAAAATATCTCTACATACGGATGCTGAGAAGACGGTCTCTCACTTGGTTAGCACTTGGTGTTAGCCAGATATGCTCTTTTTAGCTTCAACTAATGGGATCTGTAACTGTACAATTTGATCTATCAAATCAATGTTACACAATGTGTGGATATGAAGTCGGCATTCAATCTATTTAAAATTCCATTGTAGAGAAACTTCAGGTTTTCTTTGTGCCATACTTACTTAAATGTAAACAATATCTAGAGATAAAAACCTGTATTCATGTCCAGTATTCAAACACCTAAAGACAATCATCTTGGTCGCTTTATCAAATACCTGAAATAGTCTTAGTGTGTGTGTACTCATCTTCCCACGTGGTTTTGTCTCAGTACTAACATACCATAGAGAGCGTTCAAATGATACATGTTTATAGAAATCAATCTCATGGAGATATATCACAATCTTAGCTATCTGATCTACAAGACTAACAAAATGCTGAATAAGCGCTTTCTACAAGTTAAAGGGTTTCAATGAACTGTCTTTACCTACAGGATGTAGGAACAATGTCTGAAATATGTCATTCCTGGGTCAGAAAATCCTTTGTTATCTAGGGTCAGCCTCCAATACATTACCTCCAAAAAAGGAATCGTCCAGTGGCATTAAGATTTGTCAAAATGTTGGTGCGTTTTAAAGGGACAGTAGCACGTTTTTTGAAAAACTTATATTTTCAATTTTTCACAGAAAATTGTACGTTAATGCTCATATTATTATTTTTATAGTGTCAAAAATCTCATTGTACAAACCAGCCAGAGAACACATAACAAGGATTCACAAAAACGTCAATGGTCGTCATTTTTGTGTGAACACCTCTAATCTAAGAAAAGGGAATCACATTGCTGAACTTTACATTATATATTTGATTTATTACTGCATCATTTAATTTAAATACATTGTCTTTCAATTGGAGCCATTTATTTTACATGTTCCTGACATCACCTTATATTCCCCCTAAAAACGTGCTACTGCCACTTTAAAATGTTTCAGTATATCTTCATGTGCCAACGTTGTTCCTAATTTATATAACAGAGTTGAAAATAGGAATAGTTCAAGGACTTTGATGTGAGTATCAAGACAATTATTTACGAACATTGAGTGCAGTCATTAATTACAGTTCTAAATGTGAATTGCCGTAAATTAAAGCTCCTTCCTTCGTGTTCATTATGTCCTGGAGCGGAGCAAAATACTTGCGATGTTACCTCAGTTAGATATCACATGTGAGGTGTCTTCAGAGTAAGATTTGATTTTGACGTTTTGTAATGGCTATTTACAGCTGATAAATGAAAAAATATTTCTGTTAAGTTTTATAAGGTTGTTTCGAGAAACGTAAGAATACTGTCTGTATATACAGATCAAGTATGATCTAATTGAAATAAAATATCTTATTTCATGTTTCTGTCAAGCATTATCTTCTAGTAGATGAAAGGCTTAAGCAAGCGCGTCTCCAAAATGCAAAAAGAACTCTCCTGCCTTTAGATTAATCAATATGGGTTCTTGTACTTCTTACTGAGATTTCTTGAACTTAGCAATTTCAAGATGAGTAGTAATGGAATCTTACAAAATGGATCTGATCGAATCACGGCAAAAAAATAACAAGATGTGGCCCGATTCCAGATTCGATTTTATTTATGACCATAATTGAGACAATTTAGATTAATAATTTTCATAATAAGGATAAGATAAATCACAGCTCAATATTTATAAGTTTTAAAAGAGCAAAGTTTTATATCGACTTGCTTATCTTGTTTGAGTTTTCCAATTGGGTCTAAATTATTATGATTCAACGTAATTTGATTTCGCGTTGAGTTTTCACCAATAAGTGCAGTTTGGGAAAATTATACTGCAGCTACTTTTAGATCTAGTATCGTGTAAACGTTTCTGTCTGACGAGAAAAATACTTAAACGTACATGTAATGTAATAGTTAAAGTAAAGCACAAGGGCAGAATAAGTTGAATAAAAAGGATTAAATTAATTATTTTACATATTCTGTATATTCAAAAAACTAGATTGACTTTAGTTGATTTGAAAACATGTTTTGATTTTATATTGTACTTTTAACACATATCCTTGTTATGAGTTTCACATCTTTTGGAAATCAATGTTATCAGTGTCAGAAACCTTTTGACTATTCAATTTATAATCTTGTTCTAAAATGAGTTTTTTGAGAAATGAAATTCTAAATCAATCCGTGCTAAAGGCTGACATATTGCCAACGCACAACATATTCAAAACACTTTATCAACCAACCTCATTTCTGATCAATTCAACGAATTACAGATATCAAACTTCCGAGTGATCATTGATGTTGAACGAAAATAGAGTGAAAACAAGATGTGAAGAAAGTGTCCTTTCTTACAAGATGTACTTCCATCATGTCTTATCAAATACATGCTATCTATTAGAAATGTCTTAGAAAGACCATCTCTCTGTTTTAGTTATTATTGTCTTCCTTCCCAGCTATATACATGTACTTTTCATTTTACATGACCATGTGTCCCTGAGCTTAATGTTAAAGGATAGAGAAGCCACAGAAAGTTGACATCCTGTCACCAGCAGCACTCAAACCAGGCACATCAGGGAAAAGTTTCCTTTCTTAAAAGATGTACTTACAAATGACTTCCTATCAAATACATGTTGTCAATTAGAAATTGCACATCAGGCTTTCTAGCCTGGGCATTTTCGACTCATTCACCGTGCCCTTAGTCAGGAAAGTCCAACAGGAAAACATCTAATTGACGCCGGACGCAATGTCGGATGATCTAAATGATTGCAAAGTACCATTACTTTTTATAGCAAGGAACGTTTCATTTTGCTTTAAATCTCCAATAGTAAACTAATGTCCAAAAGAAACGATACCAAGTTTTCAACGTCCTCCGAAACAAAACTCTATTACCTGACAGAGTCGAATTTAAGTGTGCCTAACAGACATATACCTTGTAAAGAAGTATGCACATTTTCATTCTTCAGGAAAAGATACTTTTGATTTTGTGTCTCTTCAAACGCACATGGGGTGCATAAATCGAAATTTCAAGTTGTTTTATGCACAGAACTTTTGTCATTTCACTATAAAATTGATAAAGTATTGATTGAATACAATCTTGTTGATACAATGCACTTTATTTGACATAAATTCGTTGACGCGTCATTGCACTAGAACGTTTTAAAAACAAGCGAACGTGTCCAATTTCTCCCTGCTATCTCGCCTTGTTAAGGAGATCCCAGATCGATGATTTTTTTAAATACATGTTTCTCGCAAATATGAAAAGATAATGTTTCAAAATTTTGCATAGAAGTTAGTTGACTACTGAAGAAATGATAAAACTATGTTTTAGTCTTATCAATCTGCAATGGATTGAGTTATTGTGCGATTTGTATGGTATCGTAGGTAAATAGACCGTACTGCTACCAAAATTTACAATGTCAAAATGTCAAACGAATACTATGAGCTTATATTTGGTCTGTTCCATAACAAGAGATATAAAATACAGATAAATAGAGTGTATTAATATTACCCTTATTCTCATTACAATCATTTCCCAATTTAAGTGGAATGATATCTTGGCAATGGGGTATCATTTCATTTGCAATTAATTCAGTTTCGTCAAAATGTAGACCGGAAAACATTCAATCAATTGAAGACAATGCTTGTTTAAACTCCGACTAAACTTGTGCGACAAGTGCAAAGCATGAGCTCGTGTACTTGAAGAAATCAATTTAAGGTGGCACAATATCTGTTTTCTCGAATAAATGATTGCATATACGTTTGAGATTCCATTATGACAAGGCGTATATTATCAATAGGGGAGAGATGGCATTTGGTATGCAGGATAGCGGAATGTCCTGCAGAGCTATAGCTAGACAGTTTTGGTATCCCCACAGTGTCATCACACGTTTTGTACAAAAACACGTCCAACCCAATGACGTGAAAGAATTGAAATGACGTGAGATCTCTGTACGTGAAGACAGAACACTGAACGTAAGAACCTCTCCTTCACTAGTTTCCCAATACTGAAGGATAACTGGATTACCCACATGTCTCCATATCAACCGTGAGGAATCGTCTTCGAGCCGCGGGTTTTTGGGCTCGTAGACCTCTCACACGTGTGAAATTAACAGTTCATGGCGCCGAATCATTGGTCTGATGAGTGTAGGATGCTATTGCATATTGTGGATAGCCGAATTCGTGTATTTTCTAGTCAACTTATCACTTTGGTGATGGCTTTATGAGGATGTGAAGTGATTGGTTTTGTCTCCTACGGTGGTATACACGGCCTTGTGACAGTCCCGACTTGAACACGATAGAACATCTATGGGATATTATTGGTCGCCGTGTACGTAGAACTCCTGTTTAAACTGTGGCAGAGTTGAATGCAGCACTGCATCAGACTGTGGCAGCATATTCCTTAACAAGTCATACAGAGACTGATACGTACCATATGCAAGTCGATGAGGGTCAGTCAAGTCATCAATGCACAATGGTCATACACTCGCTATTCACTGGTTTACACTATTCTTAAGACCGCAACATTACCTTTTAAGACAGTCGCATTCTGTTTTATAGATCGATATAACAGAGTCTGAATTCAATTGTCAATTCACCATCACAGTCATTACTCTATTCATTTGCGCAGTAACTAATCAAATATATACTGTAAAGTTCAGCCAGCGATTCCTTTTTCTTACACAATATGACTTAAAGTTTTTCATGTAGCATTAACGTACAATTATCAGTGAAACTTTTGAATATCTTTTTTTCAAAAAGAATTGCTACTTCCCCTTTAAAAACCTACTTTATATTCACTTTTCAAGCTAGTGGTCAAAGACATTATGAAAGTTTGTTTAAGTAAGGGAAACATTCCAGACTGTTAAAGACTCTCTTTAAGAAGACAACGATCTACATTTCCTGCAATTAAGATATTCCGAAATCCTCCTGGTTGGTTCAGTTTGATAAATCATATTAACCTTATTGTCAGACAGAAAAACATACTATTTTGAGAAAAGAATAATAGGACAAAAGTAAGGATTGTTTATGTACATATTAGTGTTCATGATATATCAATCGATACCGGAATAAGTATCAACTAAATTTTGTAAAACGGGTCTGAATTTTGTTATCACACGAGCGAGAGCGATGGTTGTGCACAAACTGGCCCTGGAGTCATATGAAAGAAAGACTAACATATAGTCCCTGACAAGAGTTATAAATTAATTTGAATATTAAACTTTCTTTTTTAATGAAATAAAACTGAGTCCTGAAGAATACTGAATTCAGGCTATGACCGGTTATCAGATCCATGGTTTGGTTATGCGAAATATAACCTATCGAACATGATAATAGCTCCATGATGTGTATCCATGATAAACATTTACCTGACATGAATTTGAAAAAAGAGTATGTACCATTTCAGTTATTTCCTGGGCTCGCATACTATAAGGATGGTGTTAAGGGCTCGCATACTGCAAGGATGGTGTTCAGAGCTCCCATACTGTTAGGATGGTGTTAAGAGCTCACATACTGTAAGGATGGTGTTAAGAGCTCACATACTGCAAGGATGGTGTTAAGAGCTCACATACTATAAGGATGGTGTTAAGAGCTCACATACTGCAAGGATGGTGTTAAGAGCTCGCATACTGTAAGGATAGGTGTTAGAGCTCACACACTGTAAGGATGGTGTTCAGAGCTCGCATACTGTAAGATGGTGTTAAGAGCTCGCATACTGTAAGGATGGTGTTCAGAGCTCGCATACTGTTAAGATGGTGTTAAGAGCTCGCATACTGTAAGGATGGGTGTTAGAGCTCACACACTGTAAGGATGGTGTTAAGAGCTCGCATACTGCAATGATGGTGTTCAGAGCTCCCATACTGTTAAGATGGTGTTAAGAGCTCACATACTGTAAGGATGGTGTTAAGAGCTCACATACTGCAAGGATGGTGTTAAGAGCTCACATACTGTAAGGATGGTGTTAAGAGCTCACATACTGCAAGGATGGTGTTAAGAGCTCGCATACTGTAAGGATGGGTGTTAGAGCTCACACACTGTAAGAATGGTGTTAAGAGCTCGCATACTGTAAGATGGTGTTAAGAGCTCGCATACTGTAAGGATGGTGTTCAGAGCTCGCATACTGTTAAGATGGTGTTTAGAGCTCGCATACTGTAAGGATGGTGTCAAGAGCTCGCATACTGTAAGATGGTGTTAAGAGCTCGCATACTGTAATATGGTGTTAAGAGCTCGCATACTGTAAGGATGGTGTTAAGAGCTCGCATACTGTAAGATTATGTTAAGAGCTCGCATACTGTAAGGATGGTGTTCAGAGCTCGCATACTGTTAAGATTGTGTTAAGAGCTCGTATACTGTAAGGATGGTGTTAAGAGCTCACACACTGTAAGGATGGTGTCAAGAGCTCGCATACTGTAAGATGGTGTTAAGAGCTCGCATACTGTAATATGGTGTTAAGAGCTCGCATACTGTAAGGATGGTGTTAAGAGCTCGCATACTGTAAGATTATGTTAAGAGCTCGCATACTGTAAGGATGGTGTTCAGAGCTCGCATACTGTTAAGATGGTGTTAAGAGCTCGTATACTGTAAGGATGGTGTTAAGAGCTCACACACTGTAAGGATGGGTGTTAGAGCTCACACACTGTAAGGATGGTGTTAAGAGCTCGCATACTGTAAGGATGGTGTCAAGAGCTCGCATACTGTAAGATTATGTTAAGAGCTCGCATACTGTAAGGATGGTGTTCAGAGCTCGCATACTGTTAAGATGGTGTCAAGAGCTCGCATACTGTAAGATGGTGTTAAGAGCTCACACACTGTAAGGATGGTGTTAAGAGCTCGCATACTGTAAGATGGTGTTAAGAGCTCGCATACTGTAAGGATGGTGTTAAGAGCTCACACACTGTAAGGATGGTGTTAAGAGCTCGCATACTGTAAGATGGTGTTAAGAGCTCGCATACTGTAATATGGTGTTAAGAGCTCGCATACTGTAAGATGGTGTTAAGAGCTCGCATACTGTAAGGATGATGTTAAGAGCTCGCATACTGTAAGATGGTGTTAAGAGCTCGCATACTGTAAGGATGGTGTTAAGAGCTCACACACTGTAAGGATGGGTGTTAAGAGCTCGCATACTGTAAGATGGTGTTAAGAGTTCACACACTGTAAGGATGGTGTTAAGAGCTCCCATACTGTTAAGATGGTGTCAAGAGCTCGCATACTGTAAGATGGTGTTAAGAGCTCACACACTGTAAGGATGGTGTTAAGAGCTCGCATACTGTAAGATGGTGTTAAGAGCTCGCATACTGTAATATGGTGTTAAGAGCTCGCATACTGTAAGATGGTGTTAAGAGCTCGCATAATGTAAGGATGATGTTAAGAGCTCGCATACTGTAATATGGTGTTAAGAGCTCGCATACTGTAAGATGGTGTTAAGAGCTCGCATACTGTAAGGATGGTGTTAAGAGCTCGCATACTGTAAGATGGTGTTAAGAGCTCCCATACTGTTAAGATGGTGTCAAGAGCTCGCATACTGTAAGATGGTGTTAAGAGCTCACACACTGTAAGGATGGTGTTAAGAGCTCGCATACTGTAATATGGTGTTAAGAGCTCCCATACTGTTAAGATGGTGTCAAGAGCTCGCATACTGTAAGTTGGTGTTAAGAGCTCACACACTGTAAGGATGGTGTTAAGAGCTCGCATACTGTAATATGGTGTTAAGAGCTCGCATACTGTAAGATGGTGTTAAGAGCTCGCATACTGTAAGATGGTGTTAAGAGCTCGCATAATGTAAGGATGATGTTAAGAGCTCGCATACTGTAATATGGTGTTAAGAGCTCGCATACTGTAAGATGGTGTTAAGAGCTCGCATACTGTAAGGATGGTGTTAAGAGCTCGCATACTGTAAGATGGTGTTAAGAGCTCCCATACTGTTAAGATGGTGTCAAGAGCTCGCATACTGTAAGATGGTGTTAAGAGCTCACACACTGTAAGGATGGTGTTAAGAGCTCGCATACTGTAATATGGTGTTAAGAGCTCCCATACTGTTAAGATGGTGTCAAGAGCTCGCATACTGTAAGATGGTGTTAAGAGCTCACACACTGTAAGGATGGTGTTAAGAGCTCGCATACTGTAATATGGTGTTAAGAGCTCGCATACTGTAATGATGGTGTTAAGAGCTCGCATACTGTAAAGATGGTGTTAAGAGCTTGCATACTGTAAAGATTGTGTCAAGAGCTCGCATACTGTAAGGATGGTGTTAAGAGTTCGCATACTGTAAAGATGATGTTAAGAGCTCGCATACTGTAAGGATGGTGTTAAGAGCTTGGTCTCACCTATGTATTGATTTAATGACGCAAAACTTTCACGATTTACAGTATCAAGTTTAATATTTACATCCGTTTCTGGCATCATTTATTTGAAAACTCGGTTGATTCTGTCTGACATTTGAATGTAATGGGGACGAGTATAACAAACAAGGTATCAGTTTCAGTCTTCGCCTACCCCCTACTTCACCGTAACTGCTTGTTTACGTCCCTACTCCAGACTTATAAAAATGGTGAGAGGCTCGTGTTACCAATAGATTGCAAACTGTTGAAAAGTTTGAATTCGCCTATTTGGAACACTATTCGCACGTGCCAAGGTGTTCAGATATATTCCTAAAAATATATATATCATTTTCACCTCCAACTCGGTTAATAACTATAACTTCTTTTCTATAATGCAAACATGTACTTACGCTCTCTCTTACAGATCGATATTCAAAGTGTAGTGAAGTTCAATTTTTGTAAAGTATTTAAACTATATTCATTGTAGTTTTTGCAATTTTGTGTGACCAAACTAGAGAAAATCGGAGACAATTTACCAAATTGATCGAAACAGCAGCCCCGGCATGTCGACATGAAGGCAAATCAAGTGTGACCTTCTCACCATGTGCGATTCCTAAATAAATGCTTGAAAGCCGCCTTTGTTACGAACAACTAGATTTCGTTTCTTTTTCTCCGAATCAGGCACTCGTTACCGCTCAAGTTGATACCCCGAGGACACATTGTGAATCCTACACACATAATGATGACGTCACCGAAAGCGGGTTCGTTAAATGTTATGGGTACCGTAATTTGGACGTCGAGTTTTAATTAAAACTTTTGGATTTTTCTACCCGAGTGATATATTTCTTTTTTCTATAGCTAAATTTAATTTTTAAATTTGATCAACAGATAGCGCTTTTTACCGTACAATGAATATTGTTCTCGGCATAATAAAGTTAACGGATATTTACGGCATCTGTTGAGCTCATATATAAAGATAAACATGCCTATTTCAAAGGTCAATGTCGAAACTTCTTTTTGAATTTCCAATTAAGTCACAAGCATTAAAATTTATGAAGACTTCAGTTACGTTGAGAGACATTCAAATATAAATGATACATTGCAGAGACATTAACTAAAGAAATTACAACAACAAATTAATGTTGTTTTACTTAAGTGTATGACCAAGCAGTGCACAAACTCTGCCATCGTAGGTTGAATGAAACTGACCGAACAATTATCAAAGGCAGTATAATTATCATGTTCAATCACTTCATTGACCCAACCTTCAATGGTGTTTACTTCAGGATACTTTTGGATAAGACAAATCCATAGGCTATCTTCTAGTTTAGCTCTCCGTTATTTTGTGTTGTTTCAACGCACGCTGTCATTGCAAACTTAGCTGAAGTTTGCCTCTAAGTGGGAAAGTTTGCCCTGTTCATGACGTCAGGCGAAAGAACGATAGTTCGCCAAAGAAACATTTACAAAATAACTGAAACGGTCATTAAAACAATTTATGAGGAAGAATAACATGTGTTTTGTCAGTTCACCGTCACAGTCATGACACACTTCATTTGCATATATCAATGCGCGCATCTTAAAGGGGCAGTATCACGTTTTAGTGGGAAAATAAGGTGATGTCAGGAAAAGGAAAATTAATGGTTCCAATTGAAAGACGATGTACTCAAACTAAATGAAGCAGTAATAATTCAAATATATAATGTAAAGTTTAGCCATGCGATTCCTTTTTCTTACACAAAATGAATTAAAGGTGTTCACACAACATTGCCGCCCGTGCAAATTAGATAAATCTTCAAAGTTTCTCCTCTGTCTATGGATTGTGTTATGAGATTTTTGACACTATCAAACAATACATTAAGCATTACCGTACAATTATCAGGGAATTTTTAAAAATATAAAATTATCAATAAAAAACGTGCTACTGCACCTTTAAAATAACTTTTCAAATGGTATTACCAGGCAATTTTCGAATAAAATTTTCTAAATGACATTGTATGATTACGAATTTATCATGCTTGTGTGTTTTGGGACCGTAAATACCCTGCATTAGGAATAAACACTATGTATTTAGCTCAACCCGGCCAAGGCTCGCAAAATACAATGTTTATTCCTAATGCAGTTTTCGATACCAAAACTCATTCGCACGATAACATATACACAGTATAACAGCGCGAGATGTGATTGTCTCACTTTCGCGAGGAAACAATTGTTCATACCTAATCATATAAAACCATCATTATATAACGTTCTCTTAAAATTTGCATGTTTCTTGAAACCAATAGAGCAAACCTGCCTATTGTATCAATTCACCAAAATCAAACACAAGATGATTCCCAATATTTTACATAACCTTCAGTCAATATCGATATTGATAGCAGCGCATGTAAAATATTGAAAACCTTCGTGTGTTTGATTATAATGAGGACGAGGAGTCCTGTTTAATAACATTGTATACACTGGATCCTCTATGACATATTCAGCCCGATTCAATTATTTTTACTCTATTTTTTTGATAAAAAAGAGAGGGAAGAAATGAAGCAGTTCAATGAAGTCGCTATAGAAACCGAACTGCAAAAATCATAAGGATTAACTCCATTCATTAAAATAGTCAACATAAGGTTTGATCATTGTCGGTGACCACCTTCCTCGACCAATCAGAAGACAGATCACTCGTCCATCATATAATAATATTGTTTATTGTATAGCGTATATTCACCACGGTTATCGCCTCTGTGAACATAATTGTTCCGAGGTCAACAAAAGATTTGATTCAATTTTACTAAAATTGATAATTGTATAAAATTGGTCCAGTAGTTTCAGAGATAAGAGTTATGATCCGGAAATGAATGAGAACACCAACGCCGACGGGAACTCAGCCAAAACCGATATGTCTCCCGACCTTTCGGGAGCGACAAAAAAATCGTTATTTCCAGATGACGTTTGAGTTACACGAGAGCAAACTTGGCAATATCTGAGCGGAAGCGAGTGCTATAATTTGAAACATTGATGTCATATGACGCGAGTTTACATAATCACTCCGATGCCAATTTCATAAACAATGCCAAGAACGAAATTACTATTACATTGCAACAACAGAAACAGTTCAGAACAACATAATTTATAACAATTTATGTACATATCTATTTATTGTCACCTAAACAAAAGAAACTTTTTGAAGAATAATTTTGTACAGGAACCGATCTGTCGATAAATCGATAACGCGTAGATATACAGATAGCAGAGCTTAATTGCTTATAATCATTTACATTAAACAAGTAGACTTCTCATCAACTAGAGGGATATTCATTTTTTCAATAGGTTTACATAAATGAAATCATTTACTTCAATCCAACTTGCATGGCGCACAGAATGTACAAATATTTGAATTAAACTTCTAACAAATAAAATAACATTCTACTTAATCTACAATTACAATATGAACAATATTGATCGAAAAACACATATGAGTTTCCCATTATTCGCATTACATCTAAGGTCATTCCCTCAAAACGACTTACAAATAGCCCACGAGAACACGATTATATCTGACAGATTCAGATACAACCATAATCAAAACCTATCTACAATACCATCATGACATAGTGCACTATGATATCAATCCTACACGCAAAGTTCCTTCAATTTATTCAATCTATTGGAAGGAATTTTATTAAGGAAGGAAGACGTTGTGTCATATCAGGGACATTGTTCTCTTCTTAAACTTCATTGATTAAATAATGAAATTTGATTGTTTTGTTTAAAAAATTCATATTCTTTATTCTCTTTTCACCATCAACGGTAGCACAAGAGCATATATTTATATTCAAGCATATTACATATATACAATTTGAAGGTCGATTTTACATAAGCTTTGTCAGTACAGAGTTTACAATTGTAATAAAATTGACCCATTTTTAAGAACTGAGAGTCTTTAAGCACACATCAGCATTTTCATTTTATGAACGTTAGGGAAAATGCAACGATATTCCGGTATGTAATTTTTCTCATATCTTCTAAAATGTCCTCAAAGGTTGGCGGTTTGTTTCCTTTTAACCATTCTTGACTCCAAGATGCAACTCGCAAAAAATGAATAACTTGACATACAGTAATCGTTGCTTTTAGGCTGACCTTTTCACATACTTTCAGAAATGAATCTGTTTTCAAATTGTCGTGATTTTGTTTCAATTGCTGTTCATGCAAGAATTGTTTGCAATAATACGAATTGAGAAACGCATCCGTGCAAAAGTGTGTTCATTTCCCCGCATGAAACACTTTTATTCAGTAAATAAGACATCACTTTCTGATGTCAAGTATTTTTACCATAAACCTACAATCACTAACAACACTTTAAATGATGCGGGAGATATAGAGGATACTAAACGATCTTCCATTTAATACTATTTTTATTAAACGAGTTAATGATTTTGTATAAAACGAGCGAAAGCGAGTTTGATACCAAATCATTCACGAGTTTAATAAAAATAGTATAAAATGGAAGGGAGTTTAATATTCTGTTTATTACTTGCCCTAAAAATCAAACGTAATTGCCGATAAGTTGCCGAAACTAACATTTTCGCGACTCAGCAACCATTGTAACGGCGCGCTTACACTGTGACGTCACAACAACACTATTTTATGACGTCATCCTTGCAATGTGTTATTACACTAGTTTAATATTGTCGTATAAATATTACACTGCGGTATCTTACACGGGCGAGTAATAAAATCTATTCTTTCACGAACAAGCTTTTTCTCCTGATTTGAACACGTCCAAAGAATCACCAGATAGATACACAAGGTCCCGCTGGATCTGAAATCCGATTTCTATCATGGTGTGCGCAAGACACTTTATTTCATCAAGTTTCCGTTTCCTTTCGACAGCAGACCAAGTATCTGAAGGTTGTGCTTGAGGTATGGGCAGGTAGGTGGCGACAAACTTGAGGTATGGAGGAAAATACTTGGCGACCATCTCCTCGAAGAAAGCTCTCACAATTTTCCCAGCCTTACCGACCTCCGAGTTCTCCTGTAAATAATGAAACACAGTGAAATTGTACGTCATCTAAGCAGTTCAATAATTTGTACTATTGAAGATAGTGTGATCCAAAATGTAAATTTTGTTCAATATCTAAACGGCATATATCCTGCAAACAATGTTAATCTATCAGTGGGGCTATGAATATAACAACAAGTATTTGTCACAAAGGTGACAAGATCCCCCGCCGCAAATGGATGTGAACAGAATGCATACTGTATACATAGAAACACTTGTCTACACTTGTCATGCTACTTGATGTCATTTAGACCACAACAAATCAACTGGTCCCTTGGTCTTCCAAATAACAAGCCTTGTGGGAAAAAAAAAGAAGAGAACAAGAAGACACAGTCATCAACATCCCCCGCCAGATTTGTTCTTATTTTAAATTAAGTCAGAACCTTCTCCTAAATACTCGAGTGTACTCACAAATATCATGATATCGAACTCCATCAAGGTATTGATACCCTGAAGGTACACACAAACTTTGATGATCCTATCTGTAACAGTTTCTGAGAAAAATTGGCTCCTTTGAAGACACCTCGAACAGAGTCCCAAAAAACGTAACAAGGGCAATAACTCCGGAAAAAATATGTGCGCTGTTCTGATTTTCGAACTCCATCAAGGTATTGATACCCTGGAGGCACACACAAAATTTGATAATCCTACCTTTAACGGTTTCTGAGAAAAATTGGCTCCTTTAACTCGGACGGACGGACGCACGCACGCACGCACGGACGGAGCTTAAACTTAAAAACACATAAAATTTAATGATCCTTTCTGTAACATTTTCTGAGAAAAATTGGCTCCTTTGAAGACACCTCGAACAGAGTCCCAAAAAACGTAACAAGGGCAATAACTCCGGAAATTTTTTTTGCACAGTTCTGATTTTCGAACTCCATCAAGGTATTGCTACCCTGAAGGTACACACAAACTTTGATGATCCTATCTTAAACGGTTATTGAGAAAAATTGGCTCCTTTGAAGACACCTCGAACAGAGTCCCAAAAAAACGTAACAAGGGCAATAACTCCGGAAAAAATATGTGCGCTGTTCTGATTTTCGAACTCCATCAAGGTATTGATACCCTGAAGGCGCACATTAAATTTGATGATCCTATCTTTAACGGTTTCTGAGAAAAATTGGCTCCTTTAACTCGGACGGACGCACGCACGCACGCACGCACGGACGGAGCTCAAACTTCGTGGCGGGGGATAATAAAGAGAACAGTTCTTAACATATCAGCCTTAAAATAAGCTTAACTGCATGTTGGCTTCACTTCTTCCTAAAATAAATTTATTAAAAAATCCAGTGAATGTTTCTTGAAGTATCACACTGACATGCAGGTAATTTGATGAAAAATCAAAAGTTCTTCTGTGACTTTGAAAATAATGTGAAATCAATCATAATTCCTTGGTCCTGCGTCTTCACTATAAGATTATTTGCACAAGTTATGAAGAGAATCCAGTAAATGGTTCCTGAGATATCCCACTGACAAGCCTAAAATGCAGCTTTCAATGCTAAAAATTTTCAAAGTCTTGCTCTGACCTTGAAAATAATGTGAAGGTCAACAAAATCGACTGGGCCCGGCACCTTCCTAATAACATGCAATGTGTAAGTTATGAAGAGAATTCAGTTAATGGTTCTTGAGATATCCTGCTGACAAGCCTAAAATGCAGTTTTAAATGCTGAAATTTTCAAAGCCTCGCTGTGATCTTGAAAATAATGTGAAGGTCACCAAATTCGAATGGGCCCGGCGCCTTCCCAAAAAGGTGCAATGTGTAAGTTATGAAGAGAATTGTTAACTTTAGATTTAAGATGAACTGAGAGATACCCAACATCTATCACTGCATGGGGTCATGAATGAAACAGTTTAATCGCGTATTGCACCTAAGTTATTTGGATGAGGGAACGGGCGTCTTGGTCAGCTGCTGGTATGGGTATTGCTTGCGGTGTTGCCGGACTCTGAGGGTGTGTGTTTGGATATCGTATGGGACTCGGCCCGAAAAAGAACAAGAATTTGTACTTATGTGGATAGTGAGATCCCAAATATAACATTGTTACATTTGTTCACTATCTGAACGGCATGTTTCTCTGGGCATGATTGCGTTGCAGTCACAGTAACATAGATTGATTGTGAGACAAATAGCCTTTACTGCAACGTTAATTTGAGGATATTGCTTATCACCAACTTGTAGCACTCAAGAAATCAATTTTAATAACAACGATAATGAAGGAATTAAGAGGGCACAATAAGATGAACATCTTCAAAACGTTGAGAAACAGCGGAGGTGAGAGATTGAACGACTGAAACAAGTTGTAGTGCTATGTATTACCTGATTGTATGTGGCACAGTTCTGGACGACGAGTTTGACGTCAGCGAGGAAATCTTCCATACAGTTGTAGTGGTTGAAGTGAGATCGGGCCAGCTTGGTCTTGATGGTCTTGAAGTCCATCGGGGTCTTAATGATCTTGTAGTAGTTTGGGACCTGGCAGGAACAGGACATACCATTTCATTATTTTGGTACGTAAACAGATGTTGAAAACATAGAATGACGTTGGCACTAATGTCAGATACGTATCCAAAATGTGCATGTCCCTGTTATTCCTTGTGCATATAAAACTTTAATGGCACTTATGTCTTATTTAGGTCTCAGTGAATCTTAAGTTAATGTAAGTTAGCTTGTACCTAGTTAAAATATCGCTGTGTATACCCCACCTGTTTGCTGACTGGTTCATGGAATGGTGCACTGTTGGAGTGACAATAGAGTTCCAGCATTATCCTCTCACACACCTGCAGACAAGGGGAGATAACTATATCAGTTCTGGTTTGCAGGTTTAATTTTGTTTAAAGATGCTGTTTCATACTTGCATGCGGTTCAGGCTGAAATTTAGCTATTGAGAAAAGAAATACATCACTTTGTAGAAAAATCTTTCGTCGAAATTTTGATATCATATTTAGATTGTTTAATCAACAATAACATTTATGTCGACGCCCAAAGCACAGTACCCCTTGTAGAAAGGGCATAGCATTTAACGAACCCGCTTTCGGTGACGTAATCATTAAGCGTGTAGGATTTACACCGTGTCACCACTAGCGTTTTGCGTTCGATGGGTAACATCTTTGGCAGCAACGAATACCTTATTCGGAGAAAAAGAAAAGAAAATCTAGTCATGCGCGACAAAGACGGTTTTCAAGCGTATATTAAGAGACCCGAAGTTGTTAGATGGCCACACTTGATTCGCCTTTATGTTGGCTGCCGTTTCCGTAATTTTGGTAAATTATCTCATATTTAATGAATTTTGGTCCGATTTCCCCTAGGTTGGTCGCTAAATTACAACGAATACATTGAAAATACTTTTTAAAATATTGCAAGTATGATACAGCATCTTTAAGATATTCTTTTTCATAAGTTATCAAGAGAAACACAATTAACAATCACTGGCAAACAAACTGATACAAAAGAATCGTTTTCAAGCATGATTATTTTTGCATTGACATGTTTTCATGTAAGAATTGTCAATTACTCCCATTTCAAAAAAGAATATCAAAAAGACAATACCAATGTCATAAGAAGGGAGGTAACTCCACCCACCATGATCTGCTTGTCACTGAGACCACTCGGTGCTTTCCTCTTGTTTCCGTTTCCGTTCATCTCGTCTGGGACAGGACTGCTGATCCTGATGTTGTCTTCAGTAGAACACAAGGTGCACACGAACACACCACTGGAACAGAAAGAGCATGTTGGTGATACTGATTGCATAATTGATGTGTTACAATTACAATGTGAGATTTTTTCCAAATCTCCATAATTAGTTATACCTACTAGGTTCATATAAATTTAAAACAGTATGTGTTGAAAAATTACGGAGTGGCTCAGTAATCAATGGAGCAACTGTAGGCAACTGTCAAGTTTTATTTAGACGCATCACCGAGTTAGCAATCATATTCAGACTCCCGTTGTGTGGCGTGCGGCTCGAATTTTTACTTATATTTGTGACACAAAACTATTTACACCTAATATCACAAGATCTCGTTGGTGAGAAATATTTACTGATATTTTCGAAATTGACATATAAATGCTATCCTTGATTTTATGTCATCGTATTACACTTACTTTGGAGCTTCATTTATTTGCGGGATGTGACAGTTGAGATGAAAGACCTTCGGACACTCGTCACAACACAAGACCTCTCCACCGAAGTGACAACACGCACAGTAGTCCTCGTTCGGGTCGCTGATGCAGATGTCGCTGCTTCCCTTCCCACCAGAATGGTGCATCATGGGAGCTGACTCGTCAACACCGTCCATACGTTTGTCATGGTCGGTTGCCTCTTCCAACGAGATTTCCTCAACTGGAAGGTCGTCGAATGTCTGATCCAGATCGTTCTCAATTTCCTGCAAGTCAAAATAGTAGACTTATCTCATGAACTCAACAAATGATGAAATTGATGAATGCCTACATCTTGCTGCATCGAAGTGCTAGCAATTCTATTCAATGATATTGAAATGGATTAGCATGCGACTGAGCACATCGTATTTCATTATTAACAATATCTTAAATAAGTGCACAAACTAAAACCCTGTTCAATAAGTGCCTCATTAAACGTTCACTGACATTGTCATCATTTTTCAAATATATACTCGGCACGCTACACTCCTTGTATGTATTTGAAATGCAGTTGTCATTATTGTAAGTTTACTTATTGATAGCTCTATCAAAACGTCATTTGCCGACAGCAGTATTTTTATGAATGTGGATAACTCTTTAAATCGTTCGAGGACCCCCCCAAATTAATGATATGATTAATCAATGGCATCATAAAAGTGATATTTTAAACGAATTCTCAAAAAATTCATTTCTTCTTCCAATCTCGCCTTAAGCCTTATATTTTGAATATCGAATTATTTTAAAATAACACATGTGATAATTATCTATGAGACGTATAAGACTCACCTCCGAGCATGCTGGTTGACTCCTGGGTTCACCTTTCACCTTAGCGGCGGTGATCACACAATCGTTCTCATAGCTCGACCTCCGCTCCTGCTTGATCCTCACCCCACTGTAACATGCATCAATATGTATCAATGATTTTATTGGTTATCTCTGAAAACACTTACTGATGTGGTAATGTCATAGTTAGTGACGTCATCATGTATGAAATAAATAAATGTCAATCGCTCCTGTTGTTCCTCACTCCACTGTAAAGTGCATCAGAAATAAGAGTACTTGGCCAAGATTGTTCAAGCCCTTTAAGCACTAAGTCGTAAGCTTATGTTACTGTATGGTAGTAACGGTTATCTCGTATCTTAGAACTAAGAATGCTTAAGTCATGTAGGCAGTCATTGTATCCATGATCACACTTTCATCAAAGAGACCCAATAGTACTAAGATTTCTAAAGCAGGAAATTGATAAAACTTGTTTTGCTTTTACTTTCTAAGAATATAATTGCACCCAGTAGACATAATTTTTAGAATGGTGTATTCAAAAGGACCACATGATGAAGTGATGTTGTCAGACAGCTATCATATTTCGAAGAAAGAACCTATCCGCCAGCTGCAAGTTATCATTTTAGATCGGGCCACAGACAAGAGCTTCTTCAATAAACCCTCTCTTACTTTTATGTAAGACAAATAGGATTGTCGGTTTGAGATCCTATTGCCAGCAATAGCTAATAACAATTTGTAAAATGTTCTTAATTGTCTCACCTTGGAAATGTGTTGTCTGAGCCGGGTATTCTCAATCCGGGGCTTGGACCGATGTAGGGGCAACACACTTCCTGGTTGAAGCTTTGGGTCTGTGTAACATCTGCAAAACCGGTTTGCTGTCTCATGCGATTGTCTGATTGTAGAGAGTTATCGAAAGATACAATATGATTATGAGTTTCGTTGAATATTTTTCTACAGTCTAACTTTTTCCAACTTTTGATAAGATCACAGAACACAATGACGTTTTACAGCAACAAAACAAAAATGATTTTGTGTTTCAGAAAATTATGACATGGTAAGTGTTATGATTTCATCTTGCTAAGACAACAGTACTTAAACAATGCCCTTCTATAAATACCATTTCCTTCTCATCTTTATAACATTATGCAAAAGCAAGACCAATCATACCCCTTGAGTTCTGTGCATAGGTAGAGACTGGTACCTTGTGGGGATGCTGATTGGTCGAAATAGAGACTGGTGCCTTGTGGGGATGCTGATTGGTCGAGATAAAGACTGGTGCCTTGTGGGGATGCTGATTGGTCAAGATAGAGACTGGTTCCTTGTATGAATGCTGATTGGTCGAGATAGAGACTGGTTCCTTGTGGGGATGCTGATTGGTCGAGATAGAGACTGGTGCCTTGTAGGGATGCTGATTGGTCAAGATAGAGACTGGTTCCTTGTATGGATGCTGATTGGTCGAGATAGAGACTGGTGCCTTGTTGGGATGCTGATTGGTCGAAATAGAGACTAGTGCCTTGTAGGGATGCTGATTGGTCAAGATAGAGACTGGTTCCTTGTATGGATGCTGATTGGTCGAGATAGAGACTGGTGCCTTGTGGGGATGCTGATTGGTCAAGATAGAGACTGGTGCCTTGTGGGGATGCTGATTGGGCAAGAAAGAGACAGGTTCCTTGTATGGATGCTGATTCGTCGAGATAGAGACTGGTTCCTTGTAGGGATGCTGATTGGTCGAGATAGAGACTGGTGCCTTGTAGGGATGCTGATTGGTCAAGATAGAGACTGCCTCCTTGTATGGATGCTGATTGGTCGAGATAGAGATTGGTGCTGTGTGATGACGCTGATTGGTCGACATTGTGACTGGTTCGTTATGTGGATGCTGATAGGTCGACATGCGCATGTCCTGGCCAACCTGTGCATGCTGGATCGTACTGAACACGCTCTGTTGTGAAGCGGGCCGATACTGCAATCTCATTGGCTGGAAAGGTTTCTGCAACTGCAAGATCGACAGTACGTGATGAATTACCAACGCATAAATATCAGCCTTCGCTCTTTTATACGATGTCCAATTGAAAATCTCTTTCTTATACTTTCAGCATATTATCAAACGCTGCTTACGTCTGTGAGAGATTTTGTTTATACCTAAACTACAGGCTTTCTCTAAATACACAAAATCGGTAAGAATCAGCCGACTGCAGTAATATCAATGCCGATAACTCAAAACTTCGTTCAGTGACCCCAAATGTTGCTTTCATTTCAAAAGACATTATAATATTTTAATTGTTCGTCTCATGGAGATGGGACCAAGAAATCTAATTCACTTACGATAACAATTTGCGACAACCATTTATTGTTGTAAACTATTGTATGCACATTACACTGACTGGAGTAATAAAGACTCTTGCGTAGAGTCCAATGGTTGAAAACATAACGCCTCCATAATGGTCATCGACATCTATATTTGTATTTGCAGTAAATTAAGCATCTTTTTTTTATATTCAAATAATTATTATAACATACAGTTGTCTTTATTTCCTTATTAATCTCCCGTTGAAGATATCGCTCTTTATTATATGATCAGCAATAAAATACTGGGATTTATCAGTGAAATAAACTGTCTATCAGGCAACAGTGACGATATATTATATTTTCACTGTGACCAGTGACGATATATTATATCGTCACTGGTCAGGTGCCGGAACTACTTTCAGCCATGTGAACAAAAAGGGGAAACATTCCAGTTTTAAAGTCATTTTAATTACATATTTCATTAAAAATCATATAATAAATAGAATACTTAATGTAGTTTTCCAAATACCAGGTTTATTTCATCTCGTGACATGGGTAAAATTGATATTTCACTTGTGGCTGCGCCACTCGTGAAATATCAACTTTACCCATGACACTCGATGAAATAAACCTGGTATTTGGAAAACAACATTAAGTATCCTCTATTTATTACTCAACCGTGGTGAGATCACTCATTAGATAACAATGAGCTGGTAACACACATGTATGTTACCATCTCGTGCCAAGACACGGAACTACTTTCGAACGTCACATGACTTCTAAGTGGCGACTGTCAAATTTTACATTCTCAACAAAATGTTAATTTCAGTGAAAGAATATTATCAAAGCGGTTTTTTTTACTTTTAAATTCGTTATCTTTTTGCTAACCAACACAAATCAATCATTCGCTCGATCGTGAGGTAGAAAAGTTAAATATGTTCACTCGTGGCTGCGCCACTCGTGAAAATATAACCTTTGTACCTCACTCGATGAGATAAACATGGTATTAATCAAGAAAAGACAGATATCCTCTATTTAATGAATCTACCATGTTATGACGAGAATGACGTCACAACGTCAGCGGGCCAGCGCAATGGTCATGTCGGCGATTTTTTTAATACTTTTTCGATTTTATTTAGCCAGTAAGAAATAAGATTCTAAACTCAGTCCCATTTTAATAACATTTTTATAAATGTCGCTACGGCTCGTTGATTACCAAACCATTCACTCGTTTCATAAACATACGTCGTTTTGTTTTCTCTTTTTAAACATTTTTGACTGCTGTCACTATGAACAGTGCTGTTTAGATTAATTGTTGACAGTCAACGTGGTCACAATCGCCGTGACGTCAAGGTTGTACGTCTTTCTAGTAAGGAAGTTTTGGTGTCGTTAGTCCCTTTTAATATTTATGTATTCGTTTTTCTATTCGATTGAGCAAATTCATTGGCGGATCCGAAGGGGGATTGCGACACCACATCGCGCGCTGACTGAATTACGTGACGTAATACTGACGTCATAATCGTTGGGTATCACGTCACAATGTCAGGGGCAGGCCGCGATGTTCATATCGGCGAATTGTTTTTTATTATACCTCTATTAAATTTGTAAGAATATCATTGGTCAGTTGACAACACGTGATTGAAAAATATATCTGTACACTGACCCCGGCTGTCAGTGAGGAGGTCAGTTTTGTGACAGAAATGTGTGACACTGACCTGAGATATTGACTCGTCACGTGATTTGTCACGTGATTGCGTCTGTCACATGACGCTTCGCTTTGACGTTACACATACAACTCATGCAAATAAAATTATCTTATCTTATCTTAACAAATCTAAAAAAAGGAATTTCGGTATAATAAAACACTTAATTACTCAAGGTGAGGTCATTATGTAAAATACAAGGATTCTCGAACCTGACTCCCTCGGCGGTCTGACCTGACCTCGGCCTGCGGCCTTGGTCAGGTCAGACCGCCGAGGGAGTCAGGTTCGAGTCCTTGTATTTCACATAATTACTTCACCATGAGTAATTAAGTGTATAATGTTTTATGTTTTCGAACCAGCAATAAATAAAATACTAAACTCTGTACCGTTTAATAACATTTGTTTTTGTTTCAATTAAAACTCATGCTGATAAACACGAGAATGACATTTATTTTCGTCTAAAAGAATATTCAAATCAAGAAACGCGAGAGAGATTATACGAGTTATAAAGGTTCGATTTGCTTTTATAAAATTGGTGTTGTATACTGACGTTTATGGGGGAAAGTCAAGCAGATACCTGAACCGGTAGAGGGGGTGCGGCCAGTAGTGCAACATGGTTCCTGCTGACGGTGACAGGGGTTGCTCTAATGTCCGTGTCCGGAAAACCAATCATTCTCCTCTCCAAGTAATCTCCCGGAGTTAGGTTATATTTTTTCTTGTGTGCTGAGTTGATATGCCTCACGCCGTCATCCCGGCGTCTGAAAGACTTGTCACAAAGACGGCAGTAATGTCTATAGTCGGAGTGAAGAGTATTGATGTGTCTCGTTAGGGTGTCTCGTCGGGAGAATAATTTCTTACACTGTTCACACTTGTGTTCCGGCATTTTGAAAGCGACTGTTAGAATCTCTAAGACTCATTATGACGTCATTACCTATGACGTTATAACATATGACGTCATAGTGCTGTTTTGTGATCCGCGGTGGCGGTGTGAGTGTGTTGTTTATTGTGATGGGAGTTTTTTAAATCAGAGATAATCTTTATTGTGATAGCAAATTGATATTTTTATTAAAAAAAGTTATAAATGAAGGTTAACTGTTAAAACATCAAATATAAACGTGCATGAATTCAAATACATTAAGATAAAAGGTTCTTTTTTTCTCCTAGGTTGCAACACTAATAGCCTTATTGCCTCAGTACAGTACCGGGCCAAAAGTTAACAATTATTCTTGAAATTTTGTTTGATTTACTTGTAAACAAACTGTTGCAAAAATAACTGTCATTCATTTTTCACTTTCAGTCATCGGTGATCGTTTGTAAAAGACATTATGGAAAAATGTGATGCACTGTGATGTCCCTCGCCCCAATTTGTCAATAAACCCCATAATCTAAGCCTTATTTGCCAACCAAGCCAGAGATATTCTACAATTTTTAGGTAGATATTTGAGAAAACAATCACATATAAAGAAATTATATGTAGCCTAAGAAGTAAAAGGATACACTCCATTAATGGGCGAAACCATAATAATAGTCTAAAAGATACTGAAAGATTTTGAGATAGAGGCCGGAAAAGGGCTCAACTCCCCATAAGCACTAAGTTCATTTTTTTCCATCGAAACAAGAACAAAAATAAAATTGAAAGTAACCAAAGTCACAAAGGCTCTACTCCAACACTAGATTTCTTCACATACCAAGTTTCTTAAAAAATGTTTAATAACGTTTGAGTTATGACCCGTAGACGGACCCTACACTCAACATGCATTAAGATCAAATTGTTTCCAAGGAAGCCAGAAATAAGAGTCTCATACAAACGATATCTCCTGTGGACCCCATTATGGATGATAAAAAGTATTTTCTCCAAAATAAGAGTTTTAAGTGGTCAATCAGCGCCTTCCTTCGATTACGGCAAAAATACAGTGACGTCATAATCCTTGACAACGAATTAGTGGTTTTCTGTTAGATTTATGTATTTGCTTCACAGGGATGTCACGGTTTTTAATGTCTATACTATATTAACACGTTTTATATGATACGAAATAAATATTTATGTTGAGGAAAGTGAGAAATACATTCGATGAATTCGCATTAATAGCGTTACCATTGCTCACGACTAATTTATTCAAAAACCAAGAAGCACAACCCCCGGCACAGACGAGTTCATTTTCGTTGCCAGAAGCTGGGATTTTTTACACAATGCAATTTGCTGCGCGTTCGGTTTCAATTTTAAATTTAAAAGTAGAACACACCTCTTATTTTGAAACACACTAGGTTTATATCCTAAATACATTATCAGACGTAGCAGACTGTTAGGAGATTAAGAGTCAATTTCACAAAATTACCAACATTAATTTGCCGTGAGTGAGACGCTAAACGGGAGACAGGCGAAGAAGGGCCTACCTGAAAGGTTAGTTGTGGTGCGGGCACTGGTTTAATAAGGTTCTTACTGACGGCGGCACATGTTGAATACAGATCAATGTTTTGAAAACAGACCGTCTTCCTCTCCCAGTAATCTCTTGGAGTGAGACGAGGATTTATCTTGTGCACTAATCTAATGTGTCTCATACAGTGATCACGACGGGTGAATGATTTATCACAAAGTCGACATAAATGTCTGTAGTCTGAATGAACAGTGTTCATATGTCTCCTGAAGACGTCACGACTTGAGAAGATTTTCACACATCGTTCACACTTGTGTTCCGACATTTTGAATAGCGACTGTCGCTAGAATCACTATGACGTCATAGTACATGACGTCATAGGTCAATGTGACCAAAGAACACCTCATCTTTGTGGTCAGCAGATTGAGAGAGGAGGTTACACCTGTCAACATCTGTCTGTGTAGCCTGTGTGACCTTTTGGAAGAGTAGCATTTTATTTTATATGTCGTGTATGTTCCGACCTTGTATCGTTTACAAGGTCACCGTGCCTCTAGAACCACTAAATTATTTAGTGATTAATATCAGCGCAGATTCCCATCGGCGGCCATTTTCGTGTGAACACCTTTAATTCATTTTATGTTAAAAAAGGAATCGCATGTCTGAACTTTACATCATTAATTTTATTTATTACTGCTATATTAAGATTGTCTTTCAATTTGAACAATTTATTCAAATTTTCCTGACATCACCTTATATTACCCCTAAAAACGGGCTACTGTCCCTTTAAATACTACAAATTTCATTGTTGTCAGTTTGATAGACTTTACAGTATTGTGTAACGGACGACAATGTTCTGAAGATATTCATTTTCATTCCATTGTCAAATTTGAATTCAATTTTATTATTTTTTAACATAAACAAAACAATTATCTTCGAACTTCTCTTTGTTTCTGCGAAGAATAACTAAACCAACAATACGCTATATTCATGGTCTGTCTAATGTAAATAAAGTGTGACAAATATAGATTAAATATTTAGCTACCATGGTAAGAACACGTTCAGATCATCTGCTAGATATATGTATGCACGTATTGAAGCATTCTCGATAATCCAGAGTTTACGTTCCGATTATATCTCCACTTAGTTAAGATATTATCGGAACGTAAACTCTGGATTATCGAGAATGATATTGTCAGGCAACGAAAGATCTGTACATGTGTCTTCAAAGAACAAATGGAAAGATTGAACGACTGCAATTGAAAGAGGCGCTCGTAAAATGACATACGTATCTATGTTACGATCAGTGTCCGACAGTGTGCAAATTTGTAAAACCAAGGTAAGGCAAAAAAGATGCGATGACGCATATTATTTATTTATTTACAAAGTTGTACTTATGAACATGAAGAAAAAGAAAGAAATATAATCTTCGAAAGACATTTTCACTGCGCCTTTGAAGGCACTCGTGGACGGAAACGAGTAACATTATAAATAAGAGCCTGCGTTTCAATTTGTTTCTAGGCCACGAAACTTAATTTTTCCCTTGTCAACATCTTGAAAATGGATTGATACGGGGCCTTTCGCTAGGCCTTACAGGAAGTAATTATAACACGTCTTCGTCCGTAATTTTCTTCTCCTTGGTAAATCTAACGATTCAAGTGGCGGATGAATGTAGAGTGTTATGGAGCATAAGTTTCTTACATTCTTTCTGTTGACACTAACACGTTCCATCTCTGTTTCATTACTTTCAAACAAATAATTATGCTAAAGATTGGGGAAATTCTATATTTCAGGGGTACTTCACTTGACCGTCTTTCCCTTACAGGCTTACACAATGTATCCTGTTTATGTCATTGCTAATCTTCAGTCATTTTAATCCCAATTTTTCACAGGAACTCCAGACACCTGTAATAATTTGTGATGAGTACCGGTGATGAGAATATGTGATTTTGAGGGGAAGGGAAACATAAGGAAGGCCTGTCAAGTCATGTCTTGTAAGACTTAAAACTTCTAAACTAAACATCTCATTTGATCAAATTTGATTTTGATGATAAATATAAATTTAGACGTGTTATGATTTTTAAAACTCGACAAATAACGAAGACTTTGTTAGAAAACTTGAATTTTGTCCAGCCACTAACTTTTAACTTTTTGTTAAATATTTATTTAGTATACTATACTACTCAAAACAATCTAAGGAGCACTTGTATAGTGTCTCATATACACCGAATACCTCAGCTCATGGTGAAAACTATGTTCTTCATGAAATAAACACTATCTTACTGACATGTTGGAATCAAATTCTGCGTTTGACGCAGTTTCTGTTTTGCGCTGTGGTGTAAGAAACAAGGCAGGAGTCGAACATGAAAGTCACAACATGTCAGATAGCTCAGTTTTAAAACATTGTGGTTTTGTCTTGGGAGACTTTATCGCTTTGGAAGGGATATCTCTGTTAGAGAAAGAGTTGATGAAACCATTTTCATGAACAAATGTGTTTAAAAATTCCAAATTACTAAAATTAGTCAAAATTTCCAAAATTTCGTTGAAGTTTAAAAAGCTGTAACCTAACGCCAGGTTTGCATGTGGGTATGAATACAACTTCAAACCAAACCCTTCTCTTTGAGCTGCTCACATTTAAAGTTGGTGCTAGTGATATTACAACTTGAGTGTTCCTTAACTTCTTTTGAGTAGTATATATAACATGTGATATAAAGATACACATTGACATGAGGTTGTGTTATGATTATTACCCTTTTAACTAGATTTTATAATATTTTGTGTTTTTGCAAAGAATGATGACAGTCAGAAAAAGTATTCTTTTCTGTCTGGATAGAATATATCATTTATGTGTCAAACTTGGTAATGAGATTAACATGATGCTGTGTCACGTTAAACAATTGGAACCTTTTAGCAAAATTTAGAATTTCTGTGGTAGAAAGTGGTGACATTGTTGGTAAACTGCTTTTAAAGGATACTGTTTCAAGTCCTGACCTGACCTTCCTGAACCTCAGACCTAAGTGTTATATTTTTATCAAAGATGGTATTGATACACAGAATGACATCAAGGTGTATCATGATTCACAATCTAAACAATATCCTTGTAAAGTTTGGCGAGTTTTACAAAACTCTCCGACTGGAAATATCAACACTAAAAGTTAGATCCCTCTCACATTTTGATATGGATGCATGCTTAGAAATTGTTTGTCACGATTAAAAAAAAGAAATTACTTATTGTCATCATGTTTAATATGTAAGAAAACTCTAGTAAGTCATGTCATGTTCGTGAGTTCTTTAGGCTTTTCATTTATCCAATTCATCATTGATATCCCAAAATGATGAAGCACGACTTTTATTTAACAAAGTGTAAGAGATAGTTTAGTAGACTATAATGATAATATTGTGATTTTCTGTATTTTTTGGTTATAAACAGAATATTATAATCGTGCCCATGGGATACTATGTTTACAACAGTACTGCCTGAATTTCAGTATATCCTTCGGTCTCGCTCGGGAGATACGAATTCAAGGCATAATCGTATCGTAATCAGAGTATGACATGGCCACTCATATCCTTGTGTCATAGCGTAATGTCTCTCGATAAAAATTCTTTCATTTGCGAAGGAATTTCATACTGAGCAACCATATTTATAAGGAGTTCTATTTTCAACAAAAACAAAGGATTATTATGAACAACAGTGAGGGATGACATCATTGTTTTCAGTGAATTTTTTACACCTTTCTATCATCTGAAATCTCAATCTTTAAAGCAAGTTTATTCATGGTGATGAACATCCTGCTACATCAGCTACTCCGCTAATGCTACAACCTATCCTCTGATATAGCTAGTCTTCTGTCATATAGCAAGCCAATCAAATGATGCCCTTTCAGCAATAGCAGCTTCGTTCTTGTCTTCGTTCCGCGTGATCACCTCGTGATTCAAATTAACCAATAAGAGTGCTATTGGATAATAAATCTGATTCTCATTGCAGTCTCCCGCTAAGCTCCAAATCGACATCACTAGACAACAGTGTATGGAGTTCGAAAGAATTTGACTGAAAACAGACAGGCTATAAATAGCGCTGTGCAACCACCCGTCAGCGATACGACAGAAGACTATAGGAGGATATCAGGAGATAGGTTGTAGCATTAGCGGAGACTTTTACGCTGATGTAGCAAGATGGGTGATGAATAAACATTTAAAGTATAGAATAACTCCATTTACTTAAGAGTAAACATAAACAAATTAATATTATATTCATTGTTATTTCTGTTTAAATTTACACAACTCAAAGATGACTCATTATTAATTGCAAAAATTATAAACAGATTTGGAGAGTCTTGCGAACAGAATGTCAAAAAGAATATTTCATGTTTAATGTCTGCTCTCGAATCAGGATATAGAACGCCTGTTCATTGGTTTTATCTATTATATAAAAGGTCAGAAGATTACACACAATAGACTGACATCTGGCAGACATTGCATGACTTGGAGACACCACTCACAGAACAGAATTTGTAACGAGAAGAAATGGCATGTACTTTGTTAGTATCGTTCCTTGCCATTCTTGTTTATACAGTTGATACCGCTGACAACACGGCAGATTACATTCATCAACTGGAACAGAAGATCTCAGATCTTGAGAGTCACACACGGGCATCAGAACAGAAGCAGGCCGCTGTTCTAGCCAGTGTTCTCTCCAGGCTGCAGTCTCAGGAACAGGTCATTCAGGAAAACAAGGTTTGACAGATTATTGTTTTCTAAAAATAAACAAATAATTACAACAATCTAGCAAATTATAAATTCGTTTCTAATTGTTACCTCATAATCTCCCGATGTATTCGCACAAATTAATCTGGAAGGGTCTGCTATAAATGAGCGAGGTTCTGAATATTATGATGTTCATAACAGTGGCCATTTTGCAGTCAACTTTTTGTGTGTTTGTTTTTAGTTAACTGTTTCTTCATTTGCTTAAATTGCCATATCATAGAAAAGTTTTGCTTTATTTCACATCTGTTACTTGTTGCAGGAAGAACTACAAAATCTGACGAAATCTAATGTTACTGGTAAGTTTTAGAACATCATGTTTTTATTCCTATAACAATTATGTGCCTGATAAATTGAAAAAATAGCTAAAAAACGATCATTTTGGCATTAACTCAAAATTCCATTTAAAGGGGAAGTAGCACGCTTTTGAAAACTTTATATTTTAACATTTTCACTGATAATTGAAAGTTAATGTTAATTATCATTTTGACAGAGGCAAAAATCTCATTACACATGTCAATCACCCATACATGTAGTCAGAGGACAAAGTATGAAGATTCACATGATATCCATTGGCGGCCTTTTTGTGTAAGAAAAAAGAAACTTTTTTTACATACAAAATTTGAATCATTACTGCTCCATTTAGTTTACATACATTATCTTTCAATTGGAACCATTAATTTTCATTTTCCTGACATCACCTTTTATTATATAATTAGCAATGAATATAGGGTTATACGGTGAAAATATAATCCATATTTTAAGAAAAGCCGTTGAAAGTCATATTTTCACTGCAGTGAAAATATAATCCATATGTTCACTGCGGTGAGAAAAGTAGGACCAAACCTATAACCTCCCTTTGAAACACGATTATCTCCCTTTGAGGAAACGTTTGCTCGCGTCACGGCGTTAGTTAGGATAGAAGAAAAACGACTCTTTACAATGTTTTCGGTATGTAACTGTTTTAAGTTTGCAGTGCAAATGTATCCTTCATATCAAAAAGCCAGCCGAAGTTTATATATTGTTGTTCTAGTTAATAATTGTTCACTTTATCACAAAAAAACTGAAGTGAAGTGAAAATATCACTTTCTCACTCCACTCGATGAGATAGAAATGATATTCGGCAAAAACAATGGTATAGTCTCTATATATTCCCCCAAAAACCTGCTACTGTCCCTTTAAGTAACTGCACAATTAAATATATTCAAACCTTTGAAAATAAATAATGTATTAATTTTTTCACGTTTCTATTTAGTAGACTTGAGTTCTAAGTGGTTGCACATGTTCTATTCATGAAAAATGAAAAAACAAACTTTTTTAATGAGTAGCACTTGTCTTAATTTGTTTGTTCAGATTGTTCTATACAAACCACAGTTGCATGGCTTTAGCAATTTGTTTTTACAAAGCAAATTATCCTAGTAAATAAACGTTTTGTGAACTACTATATACATTTCAATTATTTGGTCATGATTTCAGGCCAACGCATAGCATTTGAAGCCAACATTACCTCAGATGCAAAGGCAAAGCTGATCAAGTTTGACAGGGAACAGCTCAACGTTGGAGGTGGATATGATGCACACAGAGGCTTGTTCACAGCACCTACAACAGGAATCTATCACTTCTGGTTCACGGTGTATGTTACTGAGAGACAATTCGGATCCCAACCGAAGACAAGTCCAACGAAAGACAACATTGTAAAGCTTTATGCAGGAAACTCCGATACCAGTCCTTCCTATGGTGGTTATATTGCGCCTGAAGAACTGAAAGCGGGAGCACTTCATATTAATGTCAGAGTTGTTCAGGGACAGCATGTTGTGTCTCTTAAAGCTGGTGAGACGGCTTATGTACATCTTATGTCTTCAGAAGTAGTAAAAGCTGGGTCTTCCTTTGGTGGGATGATGCTAGGTTAACTGACAAAGATTATTTTGTATACAGTTTCAAATAAATGTGGAATGAGCTTTTGCCTATCTCAATAAATCATTCACACAAAAATGATGTTTTGTTCTCTTCGGATATCTACTCCTTTATGTTCTCGATGGTACATTATATAACGATGAGGTTCATCTAAGAACATAACAAATAGTAATGTTAATGAAACACAAATCATTATCAGATTTGCTTTACATTGACAATTTCTTGGTCAAACGTTTGGATATTTAGGTAACCAATTTAGTAAGGGATTGCAAAATAGTCATGATACATTCTGTAAACCTATTCTTTGACATAACCTTAGCCCTTATTTGTTTAACAGAGAAGAGCTTTTTCCACAGTGTCACGGTAGAGTTATTGATATACGTTATTAGTCTTTTAGTTAAATCGCCATGTGGAACTTTATTTCTAAACTTGGAGTTGGGCTTCTTGTGTAACTAATGTCACTTATGCAAGGGTTGACAATTTTAGATGTTTGCGTTTGTACATGGCACCAGATTGCCCATGGGTGTAAAATATCCCTGGGGACTAATTTACCCCTAGGGGCAAGGGGAAAATCAATTTGCGTGTACATGGGTTTTAAGCAAACGGGGTACATAGCACCATTGTCATCTATCTGACCATGAACAGGTCATACTTTTCTCGATGATACATAGAAGAAACAGGTTGCAAGGTTAACCTTCTGGTTTTATTATACCATCACATCATTCAGAAATAAGTTGTGGGGTTAAGAAATATGTATGGCGAGGCGTTAGAGCAAAAGTACTCAATGATGCTTGACCGTTGCTAATCAATGTTTGATACGGTAGTCCGCTGTCAGTTGCACTGTTAATGGAGTTTGTTGTGTAATCTATACACATAAATCTCCTTCTTTTGTCTAAAGCCTAAGATTTCAGTATTTGTACGAGTCATAATTCATAATTAATATACATGGAGTTTTAGCCAATATATGGCAAATCCTCTGTGATCATTATTTGTTCCATTGTAATGCAGTCTAGTTGTGAGATGGTGATTACAGAATAGACTAACATAACTAGTTTCTAACTAGAGATCGAGGGCTTCAGTACACAGTAGTGAGGTTTCGTCAAAGAATAGTTACTTACAATGTAGACTTTGCTTTACATATACAACAATTCCATTTCACACTGAAACAGTAGCAACGACCTACTTTTACTACAAACTGAACTGTGCACGTAAGACTATTGCAAAAAGTGTAATGAGGTGATGAAGACGTATCTCTGTGAGCATTGATGTACATGTACAGTTTATAAGACAACATGTGAGAATTAACAAGAGGTGTTTGATCACATTTGTTGATTGAAGATGGCCTTTGTGGACTAGTTTCCCCAAACTCCAGGCACTGTTCAGCGTTTCGAAAAGCCCCTACTGTACAGGTTGCTATCTATAGAGTCAGACATTATACCGATGTACACTTGAGAAACTCTTTTACCTTGTTCCTCTTCATTCAATCAAAATAAAAGTGATCATCAGACAAATTTAATATAATTTTTGTTGTACTAAGGGAATGTTTTCACTTTTGAAAATGCGTTAAGCTCTGTAACTTAAAAGTTGACAGCAGTTGTTTGTTTTGATATTTCAATAACAACAATTTATTTTTGAAAACGTTCAGTAAGTTTTACTGTATAAAACAGCATACACTCTCATTTAAATTTGTTCATATCTCGATAGAATTATAGACCAAATCCAAATCTATAATTCTATTCGAGATATCAACAGATTCAATTGAGAGGGTATGATAATGTAAGTAACAATATCCAGTACAAACGATATGCTTAATGTGCTGTTTTAGGAGAATTTTCCCGGTAGTCTGTACATCAACAACATCAACGAAAGGCAATGCATCAGGATTAGGGAAAGTTGTCAAGCATGATTGAGTTCATTCTAAACCCCTCTTTAAGGCAAATTTTATTAACTGCATTGTCGTGCACGTCAACGTCACATTACGTTTAGACACTACCATGGCCGTCGCAATGCATATTGAATGGGGAAGAACTTCGAAAAAGAGACATTTTATCTCTTCCTTCCATAGCCAATCAGGGATTTCTGTAAATGATAGCAAAACAATTAAATAATTTATCGCCCAAATTTGCATTAATAACACAAAAAATGAACAAAAATTGTTTTTGGCGTGTTTGTTAAATTTCAATTTCTAACCATTGAAAGTATGTGATATTTTGTCCGTAACTTAAAGCAATATATTCGTTGAAAGTTGGCTCATGTGTTTTCCAGTATAGTCTGCATTTAGGATGTAATATTGATTCCAGTTCGAATGAAGTTTTAAATGGTAGTGATAACGAAAATGATATAGAAAGGTGATGAGCGTCAATTTGATCGGTGATCCCAAACGGTGTTTGGGGAGTCCATAATAACTCGGAGCGTTACCAGATTTCATCGAGTCACTAGAAGACAACACTTCTTTTGGAGTGATAGTTCTATCAAGTTGATGTTGTTAATCATATACTGTAGGCAGAAAGAAAAACAAATTTAACATATTAAAAAAGAAAAGAAAATAAGTAGCTGATCATGCATTGACTTTATTTGGAAATGGCTTCAAACAACCATTCCGTGTTGTTCAACCAATCAGCACTCCGCCAAACGATGATCCAGCTTTGACTGTTGCTGAGGTCAATAGTTTTACATACACAGTGTCCCCGACTGTTAGAGGTACAACATGCAGCCCATGGACCACTCTTACATCAAGAGGATGAATTCAGGAGTTCACTTGTGCATGTCCTACGTAACCACCACGCGAAGAGCCAACGCTTACTTGTCTTGCAATAAGCACCACAATGTCTTGATTGGCAGCATTTGCATTTGGTTGAGTTGCGTGTGTCTCCGACACATACACAGTAAACCAAAACTGATAGGTTCCTGCTGTCGGTGCTATGAAAGTGCCTATGTGTCCATCATATCCATTTCCGTCGTTGAAACGCACGCTGTTGAAATTGATAAATGTTGACATTGTATCGGAGGTTGTTCTTGCTTCATATGCCACAGGTTGACTCCCTGAAAAATCAGTTAGTGCATTTTCAAAGCTTTCCTCATCCTACGTCTAACATCGGGCATTATTAGTTATCCTCAACATTGCTTTGGTGATCTCAAGCAAGGGTTTTCAAAGTTTGTGAATGATAACCACTTTATAGGTGGGTTGTTATTTGTGAAATAATTTAAAGTTGTCATTTAGGAAATGCAGTGTAACAAATTTGGCCCGAATGTTGACAATATTGAACTATGTACTGAAGGTAATGAAAACATATATGTGCAAATGCTAACAATACAATATTAAAAATTAAGTTAACCTGATATTGACCATCTAAATGCAATATGGATTATGACAAATAAATCCATATATATTGAATGTTTAGTTTTGAATATTGTATAAATACACCGTTTCAAATAATAAGATGTTTTGATTATTGCATCTTTAAGATGTTTCAAAACTTATACCTACCAGCTGTTGAAGTTGTAAGCATCAATTTCGCGGTAAGGTTTTGAAGATCATCCTAACAGAATCAGTAATGATAAAAGCAAACAATCTATCGAAAGTACATTCAACTTGTCTGTTTTATCGCATTGAGTTAACAGTAGAATGGGGATACTTGGGAAAAGGTTGTATCTGTTGCTCATCTTTGTCAAATATCAGAGGCGATATACAATATGTTTACTACTTTTTTTCACTGAGAAGGTGACATTCATTAAGCCATCCCTATGTGTCTGTATTTATCATCTCAAAAGTCATTCTGCATGTAAGCGGGTGGTTGAAAAAATAAAAACGGGAAAAAAATAAATAAAAGTGTTGTGTATTTGCAAATATTATGGTCTTGTCATGATAAGAACAATTTAAGGTGAATAGCCAAATAGGAAACGGGAATTCCTTTTTGAGATAATTAAGAAATTATAATGGATATATCATTAAACAGATTATCGGAGTGGTGTGATTCCGAATATGGCGACAGACATATGACAAATGAATAATGTAGGGAGGTTAATCAGAGTCGAAGGGAGATTAGAAACAAAGCAACGATATGGTTGGCCTAACAGACAGTTTTTAAATGTATTTTGTCACGTGCACAAGCACCAAGGTCACATGATTATGGCTTATTTGTTCTTGTTTCCCAAGAAATGAACGAATGTTGCCTAATTCTAAAAAATAACATAAAGATTAAGCTTTCAACTATTTCAATGCAAATGTAAATGATAACATCCATAATAAATTCTTTGGGGTGTTTCATTTTAATATTGTCACGTTAATTTTATCGTTAATTTATATCTTACCGTGTTTTCCTTAATCTTGTCTTCTTGAGAGTGTAACTTGGAGAGAATACTGACTAGAATAGCGGCCTGCTTCTGTTCTGATACCAGAGTGTGACTCTTCAGATCTGAGATTTCCTGTTCCAGCTGATGAATGTAATCTGTTGTATTGTCAGCATCAATAAAGGTGAAAGCAAGAATTGAAACAAACAATATTAACAAATCAGATGCCATTGCTACTTGACGTTTTATATTCAAAAGCACTGTTACTGTAATCTGCAGGCCATGTGACACATAACACCTGTCCGACCACAGTCTTTATCTAGTGTCCTACTTTATTTGAGATAGAATTAATAACCACACTTTTAAATTCATATTTTTTTAATTATATATTTGGCTAAGCTAATAATGATATTTTTAGGAAGAACGATCTCACGGTTTAAACAAAAGGTGTATTTAGCAATACACCTCGAGAAGAGTGGGTATATCTAATACTTGCTATCTTTGAAAAATGTTTTCAGATAATTATTGGCACATATTCCATTACGAATATACTTTCCCTGGAACCTATAACCAGTCACCTGACAGTTTTGAACCTCAGATCAGAAATAAACTTTCAAACATTATTAGTAAATCGCAAAATATCAGTTGAAAATCTATTTCTGCTCCTGTAGTCTATGAGCTCTGTTTCAGATATCACAAATACAGTAGAACACGGATATAGCGAACTCGTCGTTGTTCAGGAGCTCTTGCTGTTAAAGCTTTAACATGTTATCACGAAGACAGAACCCTTAACTTTACTTTCATTAATAACTTTCTCAGAGTCATGTGGCCTTGAAAACCAATGTGACTAAAATGACTTTTGATGTTAAAGATACTCAAACGTTTCAAATGTTAAGCTCCAATGAAACGTCATTCGTAATAATGTAAGGCCTTGAAATGCCCGTAATTTCGTTATTGACTTGAATATTGAATATTGTTTATTTGCATAAAGTATGTAGGCCATAGGCCCATGATACAGATGAATATAATGCATGTATGTGTTACAGAGATTTTTTTCTTAATTGCATTGCTCTAACAATAAAAGTGGCTAACAGCTGAATTATGTGGGTTACATGAAGACAGGAGAGCATAAAACTTTTGTCTGCTTGGGAATTGCCAATATCTTTTTGGAATTAATGAATTCCTTAAATTATCATAATAAGTGCATATTAAAATAAAGTGATATTCATCTTCTATATAATTACACTTACATACATTACATGTTCTTTCATTCCTAGGTTCCTTAATATATCTACCAGTTTCAATTCTAAGTTGACTAGAACAACATCGTAGGCGAGCTAATGCATATCTAAATTTATCACATGTTAAAATGGTAATATATAATTCTGTTGCAAATTTTTGTTTATACATACAATATAGATAAGCCTTAGGACTATCATGAACAGCAGAATGCCACTCTTGCTCATAACATACTTTTAATCTATTGGTGAATTCATTAACAAACATTGATATACTATTAATACACTGGTGTTCCCAAACATAACCAAAACCACTTAAACATAAAATATCTCTTACATTAGAGGCCCAATTGACTTTACCATTATTAAGAGCTTGCAGCTGCATATTGTAACATTTCCGAACATATCTGTAATTAGGCATAGCTAAGATTTTACACCAATATGATATCACTCTTTTATAAGCAAAAATATACATAGGGTAGCGACCATATTCGCCTCTAACATTGTGATTAGACTTTGAAGACTTGACACCAAGAAACCGTTTACATGCATGCATATGTAATACTTCTATTTCTGAACAGATGTCTTTACTCAATCCCCAAACTTCCGACCCATACAACAATAGAGGAGTTACTTGAGAATCAAAAATTTTAAAGAAAAGTTTAAACGAGAGAGGCCTTAATTTATATAAGGAGGCAAAAATGCCATATAAAACTTTCTTTGCTTGCAGGACTGCATTATGTACATGTTTTTGCCATGAAAGTGACCTTGTAAACAATAAGCCAAGATATTTATACGAACTTTCAGATTCCAAATTAATACCATCAAAATACCACTTTTCATTAAGAGACAATATCCCGCCATTTTTAAAAACGACAACCTTCGTTTTACTTAAATTAACAGACAATTTGTATTCCTCACAAAAAGATTTTAAAATATTTATCCCTTTTTGTAGTGCAAAAATAGTACCTGAAATGAGAATGACATCATCAGGAAATAACAATAAAAATAATTCCACTAGTTCCGGATGTAATTGAATACCATACGAACAATTAAACTCCATTTCCTTAGCAAGTTCATTAATAAACATCGAAAATAAAAGCGGACTTAAGACACAACCTTGCCTTAATCCCATAGGACAATCAAACGATGGTGAATAATTTTGACCAGAACGAACACATGCCTTGACACAGTCATAAATAGACTGCAATGCCTTACTGAATATGGGAGAAACACCTTCAGTTGAAAGAATATACCACAGCTTAGATCTATCAACAAGGTCAAATGCCTTTTTAAAGTCCACGAACAAAGCATACACCTTACCTCTCTTCTTAGATAAATAGCGTTGAATAACAGATTGAAGAATATACATATTGTCTACCGTACTATAACCCTTCCGAAACCCTGCCTGCGATTCAACTATCTTACTGTTAGCATCTGACCAAAACGAAAGCCTATTATTTAATATGGAAGTGTACAACTTGCTTACCACACTAAGTAAAGCGATACCTCTATAATTATCAGGGACACTAGGATCACCTTTCTTATACAACGGAATGATAATACCAGTACACCAGGCTGCTGGGAAAATACCTGTATCAAAAATTATGTTGAACAAAAGCTCGAAGTAAGGCAGTAAAATATCTTTAGCTGAGACAATAAACTCCGGAATGATACCGTCCAAACCTTCAGATTTACCACACTTTAGCCCAGTAATTGCCTTCAATATTTCCTCCTGTGTTATAGGTCAATCCAAAATTACATCGAATAAAACATTTTCATCATTATTAGACTTATTGAATGAATTATCAACAGGGTCATTTGAGTTGAACAAATTATTAAAATGATTAAACCAATTATCTACTGATATCTATTGTGATTTTCTGGTGTCTGATTTGACTGCCTTCAAAGTTCTCCAGGATATCTTAGCATTGTTCACATTAGATAATAGTTTGTCTCTTGTCTGCTCCATGTATCGTCTCTTTTTGTCAAGAATAACGCTATTGTACATGTTTCGAGCGTTAATAAAGTTCTGACGTGATATATTGTCCCGTACTCGTCGAACTGTTTTAAGCATTCTGTCTCTTTCCATGCCGTAATAGAGACAGTCAGAGTCAAACCAAGGCTGAGAATTAACCGAATGTCTCCCTTTTCCCTTTTCCAGGAGACGTCATTCGTAATAATGTATGGCCTTGAAATGCCCGGAATTTCGTTATTGACTTTTTACACTCATTGTGAATATTTTAAAGAAGCAAAACAAAATGTTTCGTCACCAGTTGATTGAACTATGCCTTTTGCCTAGATTCACATAGTTAATATTATTTTGACTTATTAAAATAAGATAAAGGGTTTGATTGTTTACATCATTGTAATTTTGACCTGTATGTAAACTCTTCCAAAAAACCAAATGTCTTCGTTTTTTCTTCTCAGTTTTATCGAGCTGCATCATGTTTGATGTTTTGTAGCAAGAAATATCACGCATCGTTATTTGATAACACTACATTCTGATATTTAGAGTGGGAAGGTGCATAGTTCATAGTTCAAAAGTGCCAGTCCCTAGAAGACAATAAACTTTGTCCTCATAAAACATTCTAAAATTATATCATACAACAAACCATTGTCTCATTTGATGAATGTGTGTTTCTATAAGAGAAACTAAGAACTCATTGAAACAAATTGCATTGGACATTCATCATGTGTAGTGGTGACTTTTTGTGTGATTACCTTATTCCTATCATTATCTGATTATTAAGTTTCTATGGAAAGGCAATTAGAATTCGATTTCTGACTAGAACTCAGAAACTAAGAGGCTTAGCTCATTAAAACTTGGTATATAGATAAATGGCCAAAGAAAGTTTGATCGAGCTGTTTGAGTGGCATCAAAGAAAGAAAGTTTGGTTTGAAAAGAAATAAAGAATACAAATATAATCATATCAGCAAACTGTGTGGTTTAAGGTCATAATCGAGGCACATTACGAGAAGCATACAAACAACGTATGATTAATTGGCTCTCATTGAACAGTCAGAATTTGTCAAAGTTCTTAAACGTTACAGCGGGGGAAGGCAGATATGTGTCTCCTCGTCAATGACGTCAAACGTCTGATGGCGGTAGTAGGAATTATTTACTGTTCTTCCTGTAGAGCAATTTACATTCAGTTTATCGTCAAAAGCTGCTGCTGCTAACGGTTCCTAATGTCTCTGTCAAGATGGTCCAACAAATGCTATATTGGGTTCATGTCCGGGGAACTGGCAGGTCATGGCAAAGCTTAAAAATTGTAACTGTTGAAGAAGAACTTTGTCAGTAGTTCTTTATAAGGCCTGGGATTACTTCCTTGAATATTATTTTCTGTGGTTTGTTTCGAAGAATGGAAACATTACGTAAATGTCATCAGTGATAATTCACTGCAGTCAGATATTCCTGCAGAATGACTAGTAGAGTCTTCTTATTCCAATATTCCATCCGAGTCCTTAGCTTTCCCCCACCAAATTGATGATGCTCTTGGATGAGCACTAGATGCGCACATCTACGTATTAACATTCGTTGTAGGCCATCCTTCCTAAACAACCTGATTTCTCTACTTGCCAAACATGAACTCGTCTTGCTGAGCAATGTCTTTAATATTGATGTTAAACGCCCAAGAACATTTCTGTTAGTCTAGAAATGAAACAGGTACAAACACCTTTGTCATTCCACATTTGCGCATTGAAAAATTTATCTGTGCAAATTGAGAGTCTCATGAAGTTCTAGTGTTATTACCGAAAAGATTATAAGTTTTAGTCATTCATCGCATCAATAAACATTCAGCTATGACGTCACAAGTCATGGCCCTTGTCAAATATTCTTATTGAAATTTTAAGGAAACTGTTGTAATTCATGTCTTGTTCGTGAGTTCTCTAGGCTTTCATTTATCAAATTCATCAAAAAAATGAAGAATGACTTTTATTAAACATATTTTAAGAGATAGTTTATTAGACTATAATGATAACATTGTAATTTTGTGTATTTTCCTAGTTATAAACAGAATATTATAATCGTGCCCATGGCATACTATGTTTACAACAGTACTGCCTGAATTTCAGTATTTCCTGTGATCATTCATGGCATTATCGTGTCGTAAACAGAATATAGGATGGGCACTCATATCCTTTTGTCCTAGCGTAAACTCTGCCTTCCTTTGCAAAGGAATTACATACTGAGCAACCATATTCTTTAGGAGCTCTATTTCAACAAAAACAAAGGATTATTACGAACAACAGTGAGATATAACATTAATGTTTTGAAGTGGGGTTTTTTTACACTTTACTATCATCTAATTCTCAATCTTTAAAGCAACTTTATTCATGGTGATGACAAAACCTTAACATGATGAATTACCTTCATTTATTCAAATGTCAACATTAAGAGAAATGATTTCATTTTGATTTCTGTTTAACCTACACAACTCAAAGATGGCTCTATTTCATTATCAATTGTGAAATTATTTACTTATTTGGAGAGTCTTGCGAATAGAATGTGAAAAATAATATTTCTTTTATCATGTGTGCTCTTGAATCAGGCTATAGGTCTAAACGCCCGTAAATTCGTTTTATCATGTATAAAACTTGTAAAGGTCAGGAGATTACATACAAAAGACTGACATATGGCAGATATTGCATGAAGATAACACTCACAGAACTTAATTCGACAATTTGTAACGAGACGAAATGGCATGTACTCCGTTGGTATCGTTCCTTTCCATTCTGGCTCTTACCTTTGTTGCTACTGACAACACGACAGATTATATTCATCAACTGGAACAGAAGATCTCAGATCTAGAGAGTCACACACGTGCAGCGGAACAGAAAGAGGCCTCTGTTCTTGCCAGTATTCTCTCCAAGCTGCAGTCGCAGGAACAGGTCATTCAGGAAAACAAGGTTTGACGGGTTATTGTTTTCTATAAATGAACAAATATTTACAACGATCTAGCAAATTATAAATTCGTTTCTAATTGTTACCTCACAGCCACACCATGTAATCGCACAAATTATCCTCTAAACTGGAAGGGTCTGATATAAATGAGCGAGGTTCTGAATATTATGATGTTCATAACAGTGCCCATTTTGCAGTCGTTTTCGAAGTTTTTGAGTTAACTGTTTCGTCATTTGTCGGGAATATATTGTTTAAATATCATACAAAAGTTGTGATGTATATCACACCTGTTAAATGTTGCAGAAAGAACTACAAAATCTGACGAAATCTAATGTTACTGGTAAGTTTTAGAGCATCATAGCTAAATTTACTGTCAAGCTAAATATACTTGAATTTTTACTGCTCCATTTAGTTGAAATACATTGTCTTTCAAATGGAACCATTAAGTGTCATTTGCATCAATAAACATTCAGCTATGACGTCACAAGTCATGGCCCTTGTCAAACATTCTTGTTGAAATCTTAAGGAAACTGTAGTAATTCATGTCTTGTTTGTGAGTTCTTTAGGCTTTCATTTATCAAATTAATAAAAAAAATGAAGAATGACTTTTATTAAACATATTTTAAGAGATGGTTAATTAGACTATAATGATAACATTGTGATTTTGTGTATTTTTTGGTTATAAACAGAATATTATAATCGTGCCCATGGTATACTATGGTCACAACAGTACTGGCTGAATTTCAGTATTTCCTGTGATCATTCATGGAATTATCGTGTCGTAAACAGAATATAGCATGGGCACTCATATCCTTTATAATAGTAATAAATAAATGGCATTTGCTATCCTTGTACCTGATTCGCTGAACACGGTAACATTAATTCAGTTCATACCTGCATAACTTAATTTCGTGACGTCACATCATATGTAACCACGCTCCATCACACTTAGCCACGCCCCATCACACTTAGCCACGCCCCTAATGACGGAACTATTTGTAAACATGTAACGTTAATACGCTGTACAACCAGTTCGCAAGAGTATGGTTAAAAAAAAAAAATAATTTGATAAATGTCATGGTTTCATAAAAATACAATTGGTTGTTGGTTTTCCCTCTCAGGAGGCATATCACAGTGCAGTCGCGGCTGTTGCCTGGGATCGGCCATTGAAATGTTGCTTGGTTCCTCAACAGTTTCTAGCTTTGTTTCTCAACAATATTTAAATACTGGGCCATTTTACCATAAACTTAATTCGGTTTGATCTGATAACAAGTCGCCAAGCTTTAACGCCACATGTATGGCACCTACGATAGATCAATGGGCTATTTTCCTCCCGAATCCAACTTTAGCAAGTTTGTGTTTATGTACAACGTTGACACTAGGAACGTCACGGCCAAATGACAAGACGTCGCTTAATTCCATTGTGAATTTTCATTGGCTGGGGAACTAGTCGTAGGCGGAGCTTAAAAAATAATGATGTTTTGATTGACATTTTGCCTCTCTCGTGTTGTTGAACTTTGAATTCGTTCGCGTAAATAGTGCAGTTCTATTTGCTGCGAATATGTTTCATTTGAAGCAAATGAACGAATTAAAACATCCGGTATGTGTATATTTACCTATATGAATTGACTTCAAAATTTATTAAGTTCATTGTGGTATAAACTTTAAAACCGCTGTGCAAACTTGGCGTAAATCCGCTAAGATACCACTCACAGTTATTTCGACAATACTTAACAAGAGCAAACGCTTTTTACTTGTTGTTATCATTCCTTGCCATTTTGGTTCATACAATTGTTGTTGCTTATAACACAACAGAATACATTCATCAGCTGGAACAGGAAATCTCAGATCTAAAGAATCACACACAAGATATCGAACAGAAGCATGCTGTTGTTCTAGCCATTATTCTCTCCAAGCTGCAGTCGCAGGAACAGGTCATTCAGGAAAGCAAGGTTTGACGGGTTATTGTTTTCTATAAATGAACAAATATTTACAACGATCTAGCAAATTATAAATTTGTTTCTAATTGTTACCTCAGAACCTCACCATGTAATCGCACAAATTAATCTGGAAGGGTCTGATATAAATGAGCGAGGTTCTGAATATTATGATGTTCATAACAGTGCTCATTTTGCAGTCGTTTTCGAAGTTTTTGAGTTAACTGTTTCGTCATTTGTAAGGAATATATTGTTTAGACATCATACAAAAGTTGTGCTTTATATCACACCTGTTAAATGTTGCAGGACGAACTACAAAATCTGACGAAAGCTAATGTTACTGGTAAGTTTTAGAGCATCATAGCTAAACTTTCCGTTATATATTTGAATTTTTACTGCTCCATTTAGTTGAAATACATTGTCTTTCAATTGGAACCATTAATTTTCATTTTTCTGACATCACCTAATATTCCCACCAAAAACGTGCCCCTTTAAGTAACTGCACAGTTAAATATATTCAAACTTTTCAAAACAAAAAATGTATTCAGCATTTCACATTTCAATTTAGAAGACTTGAATACTAATTGGTTGCACATGTTCTATTCATAAAAAAAAACAAACTTTTTAATGAGTAAGAAATCTTAATATGTTTGTCAAGAATTTTCCATACAAACCACTATTGCACAACAAGCGCCTTAGAGTGGCTTCTTGTTAAGCCATATAGGGCGCTATACAACTTTTGTATATTATTATTATTATTTATTAACGTTAGCAATTTGTTTGTATAAAGAAAGTTATCTTAGGAAATGAAATGCTTTGAGAACTATTATATACGTTTCAATAATTTGGTCATGATTTCAGGCCAACGCATAGCATTTGAAGCCAGCATTACCTCAGATGCAACGGCAAAGCTGATCAAGTTTGACAGGGAACAGCTCAACGTTGGAGGTGGATATGATGCACACAGAGGAATGTTCACAGCACCCACAACAGGAATCTATCACTTCTGGTTCACGGTGTATGTTACTGAGAGACAATTCGGATCCCAACCGAAGACAAGTCCAACGAAAGACAACATTGTAAAGCTTTATGCAGGAAACTCCGATACCAGTCCTTCCTATGGTGGTTATATGGCGCCTGAAGAACTAAATGTGGGAACACTTCATATTAATGTCAGAGTTGTTCAGGGACAGCATGCTGTGTCTCTTAAAGCCGGTGAGACGGCTTATGTACATCTTGTGTCTTCAGAATCAGTAAAAGCTGGGTCCTCCTTTGGTGGGATGATGCTAGGTTAACTGACAAAGATTATTTTGCATACAGTTTCAAATAAATGTGGAATGAGCTTTTGCCTATCTCAATAAATCATTCACACAAAAATCAAAGATGTTTTTTTTTCTTTCGATATCTACTCCTTTATGTTCTCTATGGTACATTGCACAACGATGAGGTAAATCGAAGAACATAACAAAATGTAATGTTAATGAAACTCAAATTAGATTTGCTTTACATTGACAATTTCTTGGTCAAACGTTTGGATATATAAGTAGTCAATTTAGTAAGGGGTTGCAAAATAGTCCTGATACATTCTGTAAACCTATTCTTTGACATGACCTTAGCCCTAATTTGTTTAACAGAGAACAGCTTTTTCTATAATGGCACGGTAGAGTTATTGATATTCGTTATTAGTTATTTAGTTAAATCGCCATGTGGAACTTTATTTCTGAACTTGGAGTTGGACATATTGTGCAACTAATATCACTTATGCAAGGGTTGAAAATTAGATGTTTGCGCTTGTACATGGCACCAGATTGCCCACGGTTGTAAAATATATCCGGGGACTAATTTACCCCTAGGGACAAAGGGAGAATCAATTTGCTTGTACATGGGTTTGAAGCAGAGGGGGTACATAGCATCATTACCATCTATCTGAACATTAACAGGTCATACATTTATCGATGATACATAGAAGACACAGGTTGCAAGGTTATCTTTCTGGTTCTGTTATACCTTTGACGTTCACATCATGCAAAAATAAGTTGTGGGGATAAGAAATGTGTATTTACTGGCGTAAGAGCAAAAGTATTCAATGATGCTTGACCATGCTAATCAATGTTCGCTAGTCCGCTGTCAGTTGCACTGTTAATGGAGTTTGTTGTGTAATCTATATACATAAAGCTCCTGCTTTTGTCTGAAGCCGAAGATTTCAGTATTTGTACGAGTCATAATTCATAATTAATATACAAGGAGTATATATTAAATCCAGGTGTGGCAAATCCTCTGTGATCATTATTTGTTCCATTGTATTCGATTGTAGTTGTGAGATGATTACAGAATGGACTAACAAGGTCTAGTTTTTAACTAAAGATCGAGGGCTTCGTCACAGAATAGTAGAAATGACTTACAATGTAGACTTTGCTTTACAAATAAAAAAATTGCATTTGCTGTCATACTGAAACAGTAGCAAACTTCTAAGAGCACCGATAGAGGGCATTTCCTATCTTTACTACAAACTGAACTGTGCACGTATGACTATTGCAAAACGTGTAATGAGGTGATGGAGACGTATCTCTATGAGCACATAAACAGCCTATAACACAACACGTGAGAATTAACAAGAGGTGTTTGACCAAATTTGTTAGTTGTAGATGGATGTTGTGGACTCAAGCGTTTCGAAAAGCCCCACCCATACAGGTTGCTATCTATAATTAGAGAATAACCAACTCGGTACGAGTCTAAATAATGTTCACAGTCGCGAGCCTTGGTTGGTTATTCTATATATAACCAATTTGTAATGAAATCTAATTAAACAAACGACTGAAAACATGCGATTGACAAATCGTAGTAATGTTGTAGTAAGTGACACTAATCAGCTGATCAGTATTCATAAGCGTGTTCAACCGAACATCTCCCTAGTGAATTAGTCAACAACGCTTCGGAATGTAGTTCAGTTACAAAACAATACGAAACGGACGAAAATATTGTCCCTGAATGATATATTACAACTTTCAGCCTTTAACAAATTACAACATATAACACTTTAAACAAACAAGATTCTTTGACAGAGATAATAAGTTCGGAATCAGCTGGTCGTCATGCCGTACTACCACTGCGATGTGTTGTTGACGGCACAATGCTGTAACGAAAATGTGAAAAACCTGTCAATTTTTTAAAACTATAACTGATAAAAGTTACAGTATCTTTGAGAGACACTTAAAGAGAATGCGTCAAATCAAGTTTGTATATCATGATAATCAAGTAATCTGAAGTCTGAACAACATTTGTTCCTCTCAATCGCACATCTACAGTATCAAGAACGATATCTCTAATTAGCCTGTGAAACAGCTTACGGTAGGATTGTTCTAAGGGCTGATCAACTATGAGTATGTTGATTTGAAAACTTGTCGCTTTCATGACCTTATATTTTGAATTTGAGTCCCTATGGTGATAAGGTGTAATTAATCATCAATGGATCAGTGAAATTCTTGTGCTTAGATATTTCGTGAATTTTCTATGGCAGCCATGTTTGTTTACAAACAGACAGCGCTGATTATGCCTTGAAAAAACAAGCAATCTTGAGAATGCAGTGAAACTTAACACGTTGATAAATTTTTAAATAAATCTTGCGTTTCAATATCAACATGTAAGGAATATTATTTGCAGTACTATTCATGGATATATAATTTGATTTTGAACCTAATCGACATCGGACATGCGTGAATTCGGCTATTCTATTTATCAATGAAACGTGAAAATAGTCCCGTCGACCAATCGTCTTTCATTCTCTTAGGAACCGACCAATCAACGTTGAGAATCACTAAAAAGCACATGTGCGGATATCAAAAAAATATTCACTCGTGTATCCTCACCCGTATGGGTAATATAGTGAGGTATTTTACAGTTGTACAATTGGGATACTCTTTTACCTTGTACTTCTTTATTCAATCAACATAAAAGTGGTCATCAGACAATTAAATATAAAGTTTGTTTTACAAAGGGAATGTTTTCACTTTTGAAAATGCGCTTAGCTCTGTAACCTGAAAATTGACAGCAGTTGTTTGTTATGTAACAACACTTTATTTTCGAAAGCGTTCAGTAAGTGTTACTGTTTAAAACATCATACCAAATATACCCTATATAATGCAAATTTTATTAACTGCATTGATGTGCTGGTCAACGTCACATTGCTTTTAGACACTACCATGGCCTCGCAATGCATTTTGGGTGGGGAAGAAAGGGGTTAAAGAGACATTTTATCTCTTCCTTCCACAGCCAATCATGGATTGCTTTAAATGATAGCAAAACAATTAGATAATTTATCTCCCAATTTTGCATTTATAACAAACAAAATGAACCAAAATTGGTTTTCACGTGTTTGCCAACACTTTGTCTACAGGTTGTTAATTTTCAATTCTTAACCATTGAAATTATGTAATATTTTGCCCGTAATTAAAAGCCATATATTCGTTGAAAGTTGGCTCATGTGTTTTTCCAGTATAGTCTGCATTGGGGATGGAATATTGATTCCAGTTAGGATGAAGTAATAAATGGTAGTGATAACGAAAGTGACATAGGAAGGTGATGAGATTCAAATTGATCAGTGATCCCAAACTTAACGAATAGAGGAAATGTTTGTTGAGAAGCTAATACATATTCTAACGGAGCATGTTCAACAAATTCTATGGGCAGTCCATTATAACCCGGAGCTTTACCAGATTTCATCAAGTCAATGGAAGATAACACTTCTTTTGGAGCGATAGTTCTATCAAGTTGATGGTGTTAATCATATATTGTAGGCAGAAAGAATAACAAATTTAACATATAAAAAGATATTTAAAAACAAGTTGCTGATCACACATTGACTTTAATTGGATTTGGCTTTAAACAACCAGTTCGTGTTCTTCAACCAATCATCACTCCGCCAAACGATGATCCAGCTAAGACTGTTGCTGAGGTCAATAGCTTTACATATACAGTGTCTCCAACTGTTAGAGGTACAACATGCAGTCCATGGACCACTCTTACATTACGATGACCAGAAGTCACGTGTGCAGGTCCAACGTAACCACCGTATGAAGAGCCCAAGTTGACTTGTCTTGCAATGAGCGTAACAACGTCGTGACTGTCTTCAATTGAAGCTGGTTGAGTTGTATGGCTCTCCGACACATAGACAGTGAACCAGAACTGTTAGGTTCCTGTTGAAGGTGCTATGAACGTTCCTCTTTGGCCATCATATCCACCTCCGTCTTTGAAAGGCACGCTGTCGAATTTGATAACAGTTGCACATATGTGGGAGGTTGTTCTTACTTCAAATGCCACAGGTTTGCTACCTGAAAAATCACTTATTGCATTTCCATAGCTTTCTTCATCCTACGTCTTTCGACGGGCAATACTAGCTATCTTAAAGATTGCTTTAGTGATCTAAAGCAAGGGTTTTCAGGTTGTGAATGATAACCACTTTATAGGTGGGCTGTTATATGTGAAATTATTCATAGTTTGGTTATCATTTTGAAAATGCAGTGTAACAGATTTTGACAAAATCTTTTTGAACTATGTACTGAAGGGTAATTCAAAACATATGTGAAAATGTTAACAATACAATAATAAACATTTTGTTAACCTGACAATAATATTGATCATCTAAACGTAATATGAATCATAATAAAAATATCAATATATACTGAATGTTTAGTTTTGAATAGTTTATTATATACACCGTTTCAAATAATATAGATGTGGTTTGATTATTACATCTTGAATATGTTTCAAAACTTATAAACTTATACCAACCAGCTGTTATAGTTGTCGAATTTGCGGTAAGGTTGTGAAGATCACCCTAAAAAATCAGTAATGATTAAAGCAATGTCCTTCCAATTCAAATACATAAAACATTCCTAAATATTGTGGCAATTGTTTGATGCAAACGAATCTTCAAACGACTGAATATTGCTTAAAGTTACACTCAACCCTCTATCTGTCATTGTACAAAACAGTTTGATGTCACAACAATTGGAATTTTGGATAGAGTCTAACACATCATTTAGGAACGTCTTTGGTTTTACACATGTAACCAGCCATCTTGAAAACTAATTTCATATATATGTTAATATTGTATACTGATTTCGACGTTCTTATCAAGAATTAAATTTGTTACTTATCAATCAAATGCTTGTCATTATGATTATGAAATTTTGGTTGGAGAAAAGAAAGTAAATTGAACCTGTCTGTTTTGTCGCACTAAGTTAACAAAAGAATGGGGATTCTTGGGAACAGTTGTACCTGTTGAAAAGTTTGAATTCGCCTATTTGGAACACTATTCGCACGTGCCAAGGTGTTCAGATATATTCCTAAAAAAATATATATCATTTTCACCTCCAACTCGGTTAATAACTATAACTTCTTTTCTATAATGCAAACATGTACTTACGCTCTCTCTTACAGATCGATATTCAAAGTGTAGTGAAGTTCAATTTTTGTAAAGTATTTAAACTATATTCATTGTAGTTTTTGAAATTTTTTGTGACCAAACTAGAGAAAATCGGAGACAATTTACCAAAATGATCGAAACAGCAGTCCTGTCGACATGAAGGCAAATCAAGTGTGACCTTCTCACAATGTGCGATTCTTAAATTATTGCTTGAAAGCCGCCTTTGTTACGCACTACTAGATTTCGTTTCTTATTCTCCGAATCAGGTTCTCGTTACCGCTCAAGTTGATACCCCGAGGACACATTGTGAATCCTACACACATAATGATGACGTCACCGAAAGCGGGTTCGTTAAATGTTATGGGTACTGTAATTTGGACGTCGAATTTTAATTAAAACGTTTGGATTTTTCTACCCGAGTGATATATTTCTTTTTTCTATAGCTAAATTTAATTTGGAAATTTGATCAACAATTAGCGCTTTTTACCGTACAATGAATATTGTTCTCGGCATAATAAAGTTAACGGATATTTACGGCATCTGTTGAGCTCATATATAGATAAACATGCCAATTTCAAAGGTCAATGTCGAAACTTCTTTTTGAATTTCCAATTAAGTCACAAGCATTAAAATTTATGAAGACTTCAGTAACGTTGAGAGACATTCAAATATAAATGATACATTGCAGAGACATTAACTAAAGAAATTACAAAACGAATTCAATGTTGTTTTACTTAAATGTATGACTAAGCCGTGCACAAACTCTGCCATCGTAGGTTGAATGAAACTGACCGAACAATTATCAAAGGCAGTATAAGTATCATGTTCAATCACTTCATTGACCCAACCTTCAATGGTGTTTACTTCAGGATACTTTTGGATAAGACAAATCCATAGGCTATCTTCTAGTTTAGCTCTCCGTTATTTTGTGTTGTTTCAACGCACGCTGTCATTGCAAACTTAGCTGAAGTTTGCCCCTAAGTGGGAAAGTTTGCCCTGTTCATGACGTCAGGCGAAAGAACGATAGTTCGCCAAATGAACATTTACAAAATAACTGAAACGGTAATTAAAACAATTTATGTGGAAGAATTACATGTATGTTTTGTCAGTTCACCGTCACAGTCATGACACACTTCATTTGCATATATCAATGCGCGCATCTTAAAGGGGCAGTATCACGTTTTAGTGGGAATATTAGGTGATGTCAGGAAAAGGAAAATTAATTGTTCCAATTGAAAGACGATGTACTCAAACTAAATGAAGCAGAAATAATTCAAATATTTAATGTAAAGGTTAGCCATGCGATTCCTTTTTCTTACACAAAATGAATTAAAGGTGTTCACACAACATGGCCGCCCGTGCAAAGTTTCTCCTCTGTCTATGGATTGTGTTATGAGATTTTTGACACTATCAAAACAATACATTAAGCATTACCGTTCAATTATCAGGGAATTTTTAAAAATATAAAATTATCAAAAAACGTGCTACTGCCCCTTTAAAAGAACTATTAAAATGGTATTACCAGGCAATTTTCGAATAAAATTTTCAAAATGACATTGTATGATAACGAATTTATCATTCTCGTGTGTTTTGGGATCGTAAATATCCTGCATTAGGAATAAACACTATGTATTTAGCTCAACCCGGCCAAGGCTCGCAAAATACAATGTTTATTCCTAATGCAGTTTTCGATACCAAAACACATTCGCACGATAACATATACACAGTATAACAGCGCGAGATGTGATTGTCTCACTTTCGCGAGGAAACAATTGTTCATATTCAACACATACATAATCATATAAAACCATCATTATATAACGTTCTCTTAAAATGTGCATGTTTCTTGAAACCAATAGAGCAAACCTGCCTATTGTATCAATTCACTAAAATCAAACACAAGAAGATTCCCAATATTTTACATCACCTTCAGTCAATATCGATATTGATAGCAGCGCATGTAAAATATTGAAAACCTTCGTGTGTTTGATGATAATGAGGACGAGGAGTCCTGTTTAATAACATTGTATACACTGGATCCTCTATGACATATTCAGCCCGATTCAATTATGTTTACACTATTTTTCGATAAAAGAGAGAGGGAAGAAATGAAGCAGTTCAATGAAGTCGCTTTAGAAGCCGAACTGCAAAAATCATAAGGATTAACTCCATTCATTAAAATAGTCAACATAAGGTTTGATCATTGTCGGTGACCACCTTCCTCGACCAATCAGAAGACAGATCACTCGTCCATCATATAATAATATTGTTTATTGTATAGCGTATATTCACCACGGTTATCGCCTTTGTGAACATAATTGTTCCGAGGTCAACAAAAGATTTGATTCAATTTTACTAAAATTGATAATTGTATAAAATTGGTCCAGTAGTTTCAGAGATAAGAGTTATGATCCGGAAATGAATGGGAACACCAACGCCGACGGGAACTCAGCCAAACCCGATATGTCTCCCGACCCTTCGGGGGAGATAAAACAATCGTTATTTCCAGATGACGTTTGAGTTACACGAGAGTAAACTTGGCAATACCTGAGCGGAAGCGAGTGCTATAATTTGAAACATTGATGTCATATGACGCGAGTTTACATAATCACTCCGATGCCAATTTCATAAACAATGCCAAGAACGAAATTACTATTACAAATACGTTTTTTTTCTTTTCTGTGCAACATTGCAACAACAGAAACAGTTCAGAACAACATATTTTATAACAATTTATGTACATATCTATTTATTGTCACCTAAACAAAACAAACTTTTTGAAGAATAATTTTGTACAGGAACCGATCTGTCGATAAATCGATAAAGCGTAGATATACAGATAGCAGAGCTTAATTGCTTATAATCATTTACATTAAACAAGTAGACTTCTCATCAACTCGAGGGATATTCAATTTTTCAATAGGTTTACATAAATGAAATCATTTACTTCAATCCAACTTGCATGGCGCACAGAATGTACAAATATTTGAATAAAACTTTAAACAAATAAAATAACATTCTACCAAATCTACAATTACAATATGAACAATATTGATCGAAAAACCCATATGAGTTTCCCATTACATCTAAGGTCATTCCCTCAAAACGACTTACAAATAGCCCACGAGAACACGATTATATCTGACAGATTCAGATACAACCATCAATCAAAACCAGCTATCTACAATACCATCTTGACATAGTGCACTATGATATCAATCCTACACGCAACCTTTCTTCAATTTATTCAATCTATTGGAAGGAATTTTATTAAGGAAGGAAGACGTTGTGTCATATCAGAGACATTGTTCTCTTCTTAAACTTAATTGATTAAATAATGAAATTGATAGTCACTGTTTGTTTTGTTTAAAAAAATCATATTCTTTATTCTCTATTCACCATCAACGGTGGCACAAGAGCATATATTTATATTCAAGCATATTACATATATACAATTTGAAGGTCGATTTTACATAAGCGTTGTCAGTACAGAGTTTACAATTGTAATAAAATTGACCTATTTTTAAGAACTGAGAGTCTTTAAGCACACATCAGCATTTTCATTTTATGAACGTTGGGGAAAATGCAACGATATTCCGGTATGTATTTTTTCTCATATCTTCTTAAATGTCCTCAAAGGTTGGTGATTTGTTTCCTTTTAACCATTCTTGACTCCAAGATGCAACTCGCAAAAAATGAATAACTTGAAATACAGTAATCTTTAAGAAATAAAGTAGCCCTAACCATCATGTGTTTTGCAATAAAGTATAGTTTTGCCCTGAACTATTATAGTTAAAGCATGAGGCCGAAGGCCGAATGGTTTGACGTTATAATAGTTCAGGGCAAAACTATACTTTATTGCAAAACACATGATGGTTAGGGCTACTCTATTACTTTTCTAGTATGTCTGTTTTTTTACTCCTTTAAGTTATTTCTACTCCAAAAAGACATATTTTGTAATTCACGTTAGGCCGCGAATTAAAAAATCCTCGATCAGGGCCATATCTTGTGACGTCATACCCGATTGTTATTGACGTCATGGGCCATTGTTTCGTGACGTCACTCAAAAACTATACCTTATTGCGGAATAAAGGGTGGGCGGCGCCTTTGATCTTTTCGGGAACAATACTAGAATTGCTTTTAGGCTGAGCTTTTCACATACTTTCAGAAATGAATCTGTTTTCAAATTGTCGTGATTTTGTTTCAATTGCTGTTCATGCAAGTATTGAACAATAAGGACAATTCTTATGGATGAACAACTTCTTTATTCTGTGTAAGCGACGTTTCGACATAGATTCTAATGTCGTTGTCAAGCAAGTGATACATGTTCAAGGATGGTGGAAATATATACATGGTTAGGGAAGGGTTGTTTATACAATAAATAAGCTTGATGTACAGTGTTGTGATGAGAAAATGAGCAATGTTGATAGGATGTACAAAAAGGATTAAGTTGATTGGAAGCCAAATAGATGTTTTTACAAGGGAAGAGGTTGATGTACATTGATTGAGTAGGTACCACACCCCACAAGTTGTGTTTATACAATGGATGAGATTGGTATACATGATGAAAGTAATGAAGAAATGATGGTGAAATTATGAATGACAATGTTGAGGATTTACAAAGATAAATTATTTTAACAAGTCATGGTAGGCCCTTGGGATGAAATATCCTTCATCTCTGTTGAGAGAAGGGTTAATCTTTTTGATGTGAACTGCTTCGAGGAGTTTGCGGATTTTGTAGTCAGGCTGGTTTCTTTCTATGATGCTGATGTTGCTCCAGTTGATGATGTGGCCGGGGTTGACGTTGGCATGATCTGCAATTGCTGATTTTGAATCGTTCTTTTTCACATCCTTGAACATGTATCACTTGCTTGACAACGACATTAGAATCTATGTCGAAACGTCGCTTACACAGAATAAAGAAGTTGTTCATCCATAAGAATTGTCCTTATTGTTCATCACACCAACTTCTAGAATGCCAATCAAAGAAGTCATGCAAGTATTGTTTGCAATAATACGAATTGAGAAACGCATCTGTGCAAAAGTGTGTTCATTTTCCCGCATGAAACACTTTTATACAGTAAATTAGACATCACTTTCTGATGTCAAGTATTTTTACCATAAACCTACAATCACTAACAACACTTTAAATGATGCGGGAGATAATCTATTCTTTCACGAACAAGCTTTTTCTCCTGATTTGAACACGTCCAAAGAATCACCAGATAGATACACAAGGTCCCGCTGGATCTGAAATCCGATTTCTATCATGGTGTGCGCAAGGCACTTTATTTCATCAAGTTTCCGTTTCCTTTCAACAGCAGACCAAGTATCTGAAGGTTGTGCTTGAGGTATGGGCAGGTAGGTGGCGACAAACTTGAGGTATGGAGGAAAATACTTGGCGACCATCTCCTCGAAGAAAGCTCTCAGATACTTCCCAGCCTTACCGACCTCCGAGTTCTCCTGTAAATAATGAAACACAGTGAAATTGTACGTCATCTAAGCAGTTCAATAATTTGTACTATTGAAGATAGTGTGATCCAAAATGTAAACTTTGTTCAATATCTAAACGGCATATATCCTGCAAACAATGTGAATCTATCAGTGGGGCTATGAATATAACAACAAGTATTTGTCACAAAGGTGACAAGATCCCCCGCCGCAAATGGATGTGAACAGAATGCATACTGTATACATAGAAACATTTGTCTACACTTGTCATGCTACTAGATGTCATTTAGACCACAACAAATCAACTGGTCCCTGGGTCTTCCGAATATCAAGCTTTGTGGGGAAAAAAGAAGAGAACAAGAAGACACAGTCATCAACATCCCCCGCCAGATTTGTTCTTATTTTAAATTAAGTCAGAACCTTCTCCTAAATACTCGAGTGTACTCAAAAAAATATCATGATATCGAACTCCATCAAGGTATTGATACCCTGAAGGCACACATAAAATTTGATGATCCTATCTGTAACAGTTTCTGAGAAAAATTGGCTCCTTTGAAGACACCTCGAACAGAGTCCCAAAAAAACGTAACAAGGGCAATAACTCCGGAAAAAATATTTGCGCGGTTCTGATTTTCGAACTCCATCAAGGTATTCATACCCTGAAGGCACACATAAAATTTGATGATCCTATCTGTAACAGTTTCTGAGAAAAATTGGCTCCTTTGAAGACACCTCGAACAGAGTCCCAAAAAACGTAACAAGGGCAATAACTCCGGAAAAAATATTTGCGCGGTTCTGATTTTCGAACTCCATCAAGGTATTGATACCCTGAAGGCACACATAAAATTTGATGATCCTACCTTTAACGGTTTCTGAGAAAAATTGGCTCCTTTAACTCTAACGGACGGACGCACGCACGCACGCACGGAGCTCAAACCTATATCCCCCTTCCACTTCGTGGCGGGGGATAATAAAGAGAACAGTTCTTAACATATCAGCCTTAAAATAAGCTTTAATGCATGTTGGCTTCACTGTGATTTGAAAATCATGTGAAAGTCACCAAAACCAAATTGGCCCGGTGTCTTCCTAAAATAAATTTATTAAAAAATCCAGTGAATGTTTCTTGAGATATCACACTAACAAGCTTAACATGCAGGTAATTTGAGGAAAAATCAAAAGTTCTGCTGTGACTTTGAAAATAATGTGAAGTCCATCATAATTCCCTTGGTCCTGCGTCTTCACTATAAGATTATTTGCACAAGTTATGAAGAGAATCCAGTAAATGGTTCCTGAGATATCCCACTGACAAGCCTAAAATGCAGCTTTCAATGCTGAAATTTTCAAAGTCTCGCTGTGACCTTGAAAATAATGTGAAGGTCAACAAAATCGACTGGGCCCGGCACCTTCCCAATAACATGCAATGTGTAAGTTATGAAGAGAATTCAGTTAATGTTTCTTGAGATATCCCGCTGACAAGCCTAAAATGCAGTTTTAAATGCTTAAATTTTCAAAGCCTCGCTGTGACCTTGAAAATAATGTGAAGGTCGCCAAATTCGAATGGGCCCGGCGCCTTCCCAAAAAGGTGCAATGTGTAAGTTATGAAGAGAATTGTTAACTTTAGATTTAAGATGAACTGAGAGCGACCCAACATCTATCACTGCATGGGGTCATGAATGAAACAGTTTAATCGCGTAATGCACCTAAGTTATTTGGATGAGGGAACGGGCGTCTTGGTCAGCTGCTGGTATGGGTATTGCTTGCCGTGTTGCCGGACTCTGAGGGTGTGTGTTTGGATATCGTATGGGACTCGGCCCGAAAAAGAACAAGAATTTGTACTTATGTGGATAGTGAGATCCCAAATATAACATTGTTACATTTATTCACTATCTGAACGGCATGTTTCCTTGGGCATGATTGCGTTGCAGTCACAGTAACATAGATTGATTGTGAGACAAATAGCCTTTACTGCAACGTTAATTTGAGGATATTGCTTATCACCAACTTATAGCACTCATGAAATAATTTTTAATAACAACGATAATGAAGGAATTAAGAGGGCACAATAAGATGAACATCTTCAAAACGTTGGGAAACAGCGGAGGTGAGAGATTGAACGACTGAACAAGTTGTAGTGCTATGTATTACCTGATTGTATGTGGCACAGTTCTGGAAGACGAGTTTGACGTCAGCGAGGAAATCTTCCATACAGTTGTAGTGGTTGAAGTGAGATCGGGCCAGCTTGGTCTTGATGGTCTTGAAGTCCATCGGGGTCTTGATAATCTTGTAGTAGTTGGGGACCTGGCAGGAACAGGATATACCATTTCATTATTTTGGTACGTAAACAGATGTTGAAAACCTAGAATGACGTTAGCACTAATGTCAGATACGTATCCAAGATGTGCATGTCCCTGTTATTCCTTGTGCATATAACACGTTAATGGCACTTATGTCATATTTAGGTCTCAGTGAATCTTAAGTAAATGTAAGTAAGCTTGTACCTAGTTAAAATATCGCTGTGTATACCCCACCTGTTTGCTGACTGGTTCATGGAATGGTGCACTGTTGGAGTGACAATAGAGTTCCAGCATTATCCTCTCACACACCTGCAGACAAGGGGAGATAACTATATCAGTTCTGGTTTGCAGGTTTAATTTTGTTTAAAGGTGCTGTTTCATACTTGCATGCGGTTCAGGCTGAAATTTAGCTATTGAGAAAAGAAATACATCACTTTGTAGAAAAATCTTTCGTCGAAATTTTGATATCATATTTAGATTGTTTAAACAACAATAACATACTTATTTCGACGCCCAAAGCACAGTACCCCTTGTAGAAAGGGCATAGCATTTAACGAACCCGCTTTCGGTGACGTAATCATTACGCGTGTAGGATTTACACCGTGTCACCACTAGCGTATTTGCGTTCGATGGGTAACAACTTTGGCAGCAACGAATACTTTATTCGGAGAAAAAGAAAGAAAATCTAGTCATGCGCGACAAAGACGGTTTTCAAGCGTATATTAAGAGACCCGAAGTTGTGAGATTGCCACACTTGATTCGCCTTTATGTTGGCTGCCGTTTCCGTAATTTTGGTAAATTATCTCATATTAAATTTCTTTTGGTCCGAATTTCCCTAGGCTGGTCGCTAAATTAATACGAATACATTAACAATACTTTTTAAAATATTGCAAGTATGATACAGCATCTTTAAGATATTCTTTTTCATAAGTTATCAAGAGAAACACAATTAACAATCACTGGCAAACAAACTGATACAAAAGAATCGTCTTCAAGCATGATTATTTTTGCATTGACATGTTTTCATGTAAGAATTGTCAATTACTCCCATTTTAATATCAAAAAGACAATACCAATGTCATAAGAAGGGAGGTAACTCCACCCACCATGATCTGCTTGTCACTGAGACCACTCGGTGCTTTCCTCTTGTTTCCGTTTCCGTTCATCTCGTGTGGGACAGGACTGCTGATCCTGATGTTGTCTCCCGTGGAACACAAGGTGCACACGAACACACCACTGGAACAGAAAGAGCATGTTGGTGATACTGATTGCATAATTGATGTGTTACACTTACAATGAGAGATTTTTTCCAAATCTCCATAATTAGTTATACCTACTAGGTTCATTTAAATTAAAAACAGTATGTGTTGAAAAATTACGGAGTGGCTCAGTAAGCTATGGAGCAACTGTAGGCAACTGTCAAGTTTTATTTAGACGCATCACCGAGTCAGCAATCAAATTCAGACTCCCGTTGTGTCGCGTGCGGTTCGAATTTTTACATATATTTATGACACAAAACTATGTATACCTTATATCAAAAGATCTCGTTGGTGAGAAATATTTACTGATATTTTCGAAATTGACATATAAATGCTATACTTGATTTTATTTCATCGTATTACACTTACTTTGGAGCTTCATTTATTTGCGGGATGTGACAGTTGAGATGAAAGACCTTCGGACACTCGTCACAACACAAGACCTCTCCACCGAAGTGACAACACGCACAGTAGTCCTCGTTCGGGTCGCTGATGCAGATGTCGCTGCTTCCCTTCCCACCAGAATGGTGCATCATGGGAGCTGACTCGTCAAAACCTTCCATACGTTTGTCATGGTCAGTTGCCTCTTCCAACGAGATTTCCTCAACTGGAAGGTCGTCGAATGTCTGATCCAGATCGTTCTCAATTTCCTGCAAGTCAAAATAGTAGACTTATCACATGAACTCAACAAAATTAATGATGAAATTGATGAATGCCTACATCTGGCTGCATCGAAGTGCTAGCAATTCTATTCAATGATATTGAAATGGATTAGCATGCGACTGAGCACATCGTATTCATTATTAGCAATATCTTAAATAAGTGCACAATCTAAAACCCTGTTCAATAAGTGCCTCATTAAACGTTCACTGACATTGTCATCATTTTTCAAATATATACTCGGCACGCTACACATCCTTGTATGTATTTGAAATGCAGTTGTCATTATTGTAAGTTTACTTATTGATAGCTCTATCAAACTATGCAAATTAATTAGAAATAGCGTCATTTGCCGACGGCAGTATTTTTTATGAATGTCGATAACTCTTTAAATCTTTCGAGGACCTCCCAAATTAATGATATGATTAATCAATGGCATCATAAAAGTGATATTTTAAACGAATGCTAAAAAAATTCATTTCTTCTTCCAATCTCGCCTTAAGCCTTATATTTTGAATATCGAATAATTTTAAAATAACACATGTGATAATTATCTATGAGACGTATAAGACTCACCTCCGAGCATGCTGGTTGACTCCTGGGTTCTCCTTCCACCTTAGCGGCGGTGATCACACAGTCGTTCTCATAGCTCGACCTCCGCTCCTGCTTGATCCTCACCCCACTGTAACATGTGTCATTATTTATCAATGATTTTATTGGTTATCTCTGAAAACACTTACTGATGTGGTGATGTCATAGTTAGTGACGTCATCATGTATGCAATAAATAAATGTCAATCGCTCCTGTTGTTCCTCACTCCACTGTAAAGTGCATCAGAAATAAGAGTACTTGGCCAAGATTGTTCAAGCCCTTTAAGCATTAAGTCATAAGCTTATGTTACTGTATGGTAGTAACGGTTTTCTCGTATCTTAGTATTAAGAATGCTTAAATCATGTAGGCTGTCCTTATATCCATTATCACACTTTCATCAAAGAGACCCAATAGGACTAAGGTTTCTAAAGCAGGAAATGGATAAAACTTGTTTTGCTTTTACTTTCTAAGAATATAATTGCACCAAGTAGACATAATTTTTAGAATGGTGTATTCAAAAGGTCCACCTGATGAAGGGATGTTGTCAGACAGCTATCAGATTTCGAAGAAAGAACCTATCCGCCAGCTGCAAGTTATCATTTTAGATCGGGCCACAGACAAGAGCTTCTTCAATAAACCCTGTCTTACGTTTATGTAAGACAAATAGGATTGTCGGTTTGAGGTCTTATTGCCAGCAATAGCTAATAACAATTTGTAAAATGGTCTTAATTGTCTCACCTTGGAAATGTGTTGTCTGAGCCGGGTATTCTCAATCCGGGGCTTGGACCGATGTAGGGGCAACACACTTCCTGGTTGAAGCTTTGGGTCTGTGTAATATCTGCAAAACCGGTTTGCTGTCTCATTCGATTGTCTGATTGTAGAGAGTTATCGAAAGATACAATATGATTATGAGTTTCGTTGAATATTTTTCTACAGTCTAACTTTTTCCAACGTATGATAAGATCACAGAACACAATGACGTTTTACATCAACAAAACAAAAATGATTTTGTGTTTCAGAAAATTATGACATGGTAAGTGTTATTCTTTCATCTTGCTAAGACAACAGTACTTAAACAATGCCCTTCTATAAATACCATTTCCTTCTCATCTTTATAACATTATACAATAGCAAGACCAATCATACCCCTTGAGTTCTGTGCATAGGTAGAGACTGGTGCCTTGTGGGGATGCTGATTGATCGACATAGAGACTGGTGCCTTGTGGGGATGCTGATTGGTCGAGATAGAGACTGGTGCCTTGTGGGTATGCTGATTGGTCGAGATAGACACTGGTTCCTTGTAGGGATGCTGATTGGTCGAGATAGAGACTGGTTCCTTGTATGAATGCTGATTGGTCGAGATAGAGACTGGTTCCGTGTATGATTGCTGATTGGTCGAAACAGAAACTGGTTCCTTGTATGAATGCTGATTGGTCGAGATAGAGACTGGTTCCTTGTATGAATGCTGATTGGTCAAGATAGAGACTGGTTCCTTGTATGGATGCTGGTTGGTCGAGATAGAGACTGCTTCCTTGTATTGATGCTGATTGGTCGAGATAGAGACTGGTGCCTTGTAGGGATGCTGATTGGTCAAGATAGAGACTGCTTCCTTGTATGAATGCTGATTGGTCGAGATAGAGACTGGTGCCTTGTAGGGATGCTGATTGGTCAAGATAGAGACTGCTTCCTTGTATGGATGCTGATTGGTCGAGATATAGATTGGTGCTGTGTGATGACGCTGATTGGTCGACATTGTGACTGGTTCGTTATGTGGATGTTGATAGGTCGACATGCGCATGTCCTGGCCAACCTGTGCATGCTGGATCGTACTGAACACGCTCTGTTGTGTCGCCGGCCGATACTGCAATCTCATTGGCTGAAGAGGTTTCTGCAACTGCAAGATCGACAGTACGTGATGAATTTCCAACGCATAAATATCAGCCTTCGCTCTTTTATACGATGTCCAATTGAAAATCTCTTTCTTATACTCTTTCTCGTGGGGTAGAAAAGTTAAATATTTTCACTCGTGGCTGCGCCACTCGTGAAAATATAACCTTTCTACCTCACTCGATGAGATAAACATGGTATTAGTCAAGAAAAGACAGATATCCTCTATTTAATGAATCTACCATGTTATGACGAGAATGACGTCACAACGTCAGCGGGCCGGCGCAATGGTCATGTCGGCAAAGTTTTTTTTATACTTTTTCGATTTTATTTAGCCAGTAAGAAATAAGATTCTAAACTCGGTCCCATTTTAATAAAATTTTTATAAATGTCGCTACCAAACCATTCACTCGTTTCATAAACATACGTCGTTTTGTTTTCTCTTTATATAACATTTTTGACTGCTGTCACTATGAACAGTGCTGTTTAGATTAATTGTTGACAGTCAACGTGGTCACAATCGCCGTGACGTCATGGTTGTACGTCTTTCTAGTAAGGAAGTTTTGGTGTCGTTAGTCCCTTTTAATATTTATGTATTCGTTTTTCTATTCGATTGAGCAAATTCATTGGCGGATCCAGAGGGGGATTGCGACACCACATCGCGCGCTGACTGAATTACGTGACGTAATACTGACGTCATAATCGTTGGGTATCACGTCACAATGTCAGGGGCAGGCCGCGATGTTCATATCGGCGAATTGTTTTATGTTTTCGAACCAGCAATAAATAAAATACTAAACTCTGTACCGTTTAATAACATTTGTTTTTCAATTAAAACTTATGCTGATAAACACGAGAATGACATTTATTTTCGTCTAAAAGAATATTCAAATCAAGAAACGCGAGAGAGATTTTACGAGTTATAAAGGTTCGATTTGCTTTTATAAAATTGGTGTTGTATACTGACGTTTATGGGGGAAAGTCAAGTAGATACCTGAACCGGTAGATGGGGTGCGCCCAGTAGTGCAACATGGTTCCTGCTGACGGTGACAGGGGTTGCTCTAATGTCCGTGTCCGGAAAACCAATCATTCTCCTCTCCAAGTAATCTCCCGGAGTTAGGTTATATTTTTTCTTGTGTACTGAGTTGATATGCCTCACGCATTCATCCCGGCGTCTGAAAGACTTGTCACAAAGACGGCAGTAATGTCTGTAGTCGGAGTGAAGAGTATTGATGTGTCTCGTTAGGGTGTCTCGTCGGGAGAATAATTTCTTACACTGTTCACACTTGTGTTCCGGCATTTTGAAAGCGACTGTTATAATCTCGAAGACTCATTATGACGTCATTACCTATGACGTTATAACATTATGACGTCATAGTGCTGTTTTGTGATCCGCGGTGGCGGTGTGAGTGTGTTGTTTATTGTGATGGGAGTTTTTTAAATCAGAGATGATCTTTATTGTGATAGCAAATTGATATTTTTTATTTAAAAAAGTTATAAATGAAGGTTAACTGTCAAATATAAACATCAAATATAAACGTGCATCAATTCAAATACATTAAGAAAAAAGGTTCTTTTTTTCTTTTAGGTTGCAACACTAATAGCCTTATTGCCTCAGTACAGTACCGGGCCAAAAGTTAACAATTGTTCTTGAAATTTTGTTTGATTTACTTGTAAACAAACTGTTGCAAAAATAACTGTCATTCATTTTTCACTTTCAGTCATCGGTGATCGTTTGTAAAAGACATTATGGAAAAATGTGATGTACTGTGATGTCCCTCGCCCCAATTGTTCAATAAACCCCATCATCTAAGCCTTATTTGCCAATCAAGCCAGAGATATTCTACAATTTTAGGTAGATATTTGAGAAAACAATCACATATAAAGAAATTATATGTAGCCTAAGGAGTAAAAGGATCCACTCCATTAATGGGCGAAACCATAATATGATTCTAAAAGATACTGAAAGATTTTGAGATTGAGGCCGGAAAAGGGCCCAACTCCCCATAAGAACTATGTTCATTTTTTTCCATCGAAACCAGAACAAAATAAAATTGAAAGTAACCAAAGTCTCAAAGGCACTACTCCAACACTAGATTTCTCCACATACCAAGTTTCTTAAAAAATGTTTAATAACTTTTGAGTTATGACCCGTAGACGGACCCTACACCCAACATGCATTAAGTTCAAATTGTTTCCAAGGAAGCCAGAAATAAGAGTCTCGTACAAACGGCATCTCCTGTGGACCCCATTATGGATGATAAAAAGTATTTTCTCCAAAATAAGAGTTTTAAGTGGTCAATCAGCGCCTTCCTTCGAATACGGCAAAAATACAGTGACGTCATAATCCTTGACAACGAAATAGTGGTTTTCTGTTAGATTTATATATTTGCTTCACAGGGATGTCACGGTTTTTAATGTCTATACTATATAACACGTTTTAAATGATACGATATAAATATTTATGTTCAGGAAAGTGAGAAATACATTCGATGAATTCGCAATGATAGCGTTACCATTGCTCACGACTAATTTATTCCAAAACCAAGAAGCACAACCCCCGGCACAGACGAGTTCATTTTCGTTGCCAGAAGCTTGGATTTTTTACACAGTGTAATTTGCTGCGCGTTCGGTTTCAATTTTAAATTTATAAGTAGAACACACCTCTTATTTTGAAACACACTAGGTTTATATCCTAAATACATTATCAGACGTAGCAGACTGTCAACTTGAATCGGTGCAGGATTTTTTCAAGTGCCATGGCTGTATATTGGGTTATGGCTAGGGACCATTATATGGTACTGCGGCATTATGGAGAGTTTTGGGGGAGGGGCACATATATGGTCCTGGGGCACTATAAGGGTTAAGAGTCAATTTCACAAAATTACCAAAATTAATTTGCCGTGAGTGAGACGCTAAACGGGAGACAGGCGAAGAAGGGCCTACCTGAAAGGTTAGTTGTGGTGCGGGCACTGGTTTAATAAGGTTCTTACTGACGGCGGCACATGTTGAATACAGATCAATGTTTTGAAAACAGACCCTCCTTCTCTCCCAGTAATCTCTTGGAGTGAGACGAGGATTTATCTTGTGCACTAATCTAATGTGTCTCATAAAGTGATCACGACGTGTGAATGATTTATCACAAAGTCGACATAAATGTCTGTAGTCTGAATGAACAGTGTTCATATGTCTCCTGAAGACGTCACGACTTGAGAAGATTTTCACACATCGTTCACACTTGTGTTCCGACATTTTGAATAGCGACTGTCGCTAGCATCCCTATGACGTCATAGTGCATGACGTCATAGCTCAATGTGACCAAAGAACACCTCATCTTTGTGGTCAGCAGATAGAGAGAGGAGGTTACACCTGTCAACATCTGTCTGTGTAGCCTGTGTGACCTTTTGGAAGAGTAGCATTTAATTTTATATGTCGTGTATGTTCCGACCTTGTATCGTTTACAAGGTCACCGTGCCTCTAGAACCACTAAATTATTTAGTGATAAATATCAGCGCAGATTCCCATCGGCGGCCATTTTCGTGTGAACACCTTTAATTCATTTTATGTTAAAAAAGGAATCGCATGTCTGAACTTTACATCATTAATTTTATTTATTACTGCTATATTAAGATTGTCTTTCAATTTGAACAATTTATTCAAATTTTCCTGACATCACCTTATATTACCCCTAAAAACGGGCTACTGTCCCTTTAAATACAACAAATGTCAGTTTGATACTAGACTTTTCAGTATTGTGTAACGGACGACAATGTTCTGAAGATATTAATTTTCATACCATTGTCAAATTTGAATTCAATTTAATTATTTTTTAACATAAACAAAACTATTATCTCCGAACTTCTCTTTGTTTCTGCGAAGAATAACTAAACCAACAATACGCTATATTCATGGTCTGTCTAATGTAAATAAAGTGTGACGAATATAGATTAAATATTCAGCTACCATGGTAAGAACACGTTCAGATCATCTGCTAGATATATGTATGCACGTATTGTAGCATTCTCGATAATCCAGAGTTTACGTTCCGATTATATCTCCACTTAGTTAATATATTATCGGAACGTAAACTCTGGATTATCGAGAATGATATTGTAGGGCAACGAACACAATTTTCAAGAAATTTCTCATAAAGATCTGTACATGTGTCTTCAAAGAACAAATGGAAAGATTGAACGACTGCAATTGAATGAGGCGCTCGTAAAATGACATAAGTATCTATGTTACAGTCGATCAGTGTCCGACAGTTTGCAAATTTGTAAAACCAAGGTAAGGCAAAAAAGATGCGATGACGCATATTATTTATTTATTTACAAAGTTTTATTTATGAACATGAAGAAAAAGAAAGAAATTTAATCTTCGAAAGACATTTCACTGCGCCTTTGAAGGCACTCGCGGACGGAAACGAGTAACATTTTAAGAGCCTGCGTTTTAATTTGTTTCTAGGCCACGAAACTTAATTTTTCCCTTGTCAACATCTTGAAAAATGGATTGATACGGGGCCTTTCGCTAGGCCTTACAGGAAGTAATTATAACAAGTCTTCGTCCGTAATTTTCTTCTCCTTGGTAAATCTAACGATTCAAGTGGCGGATGAATGTAGAGTGTTATGGAGTATAAGTTTCTTTCTTTTGACACTAACACGTTCCAACTCTGTTTCATTACTTTCAAACAAATAATTATGCTAAAGATTGGGGAAATTCTATATTTCAGGGGTACTTCACTTGACCGTCTTTCCCTTACAGGCTTACACCATGTATCCTGTTTATGTCATTGCTAATCTGCAGTCATTTTAATCCAAATTTTTCACAGGAACTCCAGACACTTGTAATAATTTGTCATGAGTACCGGTGATGAGAATATATGATTTTGAGGGGAAGGGAAACATAAGGAAGGCCTGTCAAGTCATGTCTTGTAAGGCTTAAAACTTCTAAACTAAACATCTCATTTGATCAAATTTGATTTTGATGAATAAATATATATGAAGATGTGTTATGATTTTTAAAACTCGACAAATAACGAAGACTTTGTTAGAAAACTTGAATTTTGTCCAGCCACTAACTTTTAACTTTTTGTTAGATATTTATTTAGTATACTATACTACTCAAACAAATCTAAGGAACACTTGTATAGTGTCCCATATACACCGAATACCTCAGCTCATGGTAAAAACTATGTTCTTCATGAAATAAACACTATCTTACTGACATGTTGGAATCAAATTCTGCATTTGACGCAGTTTCTGTTTTGCGCTGTGGTGTAAGAAGGCAGGGGTCGAAAATGAAAGTCACAACATGTCAGATAGCTCAGTTTTAAAACATTGTGGTTTTGTCTTGGGAGACTTGATCGCTTTGGAAGGGATATCTCTGTTAGAGAAAGAGTTGATGAAACCATTTTCATGAACAAATGTGATTTAAAATTCAAAATTTCTGAAATTAATCAAAATTTCCAAAAATTCTTTGAAGTTTAAAAAGCTGTAACCTAACGCCAGGTTTGCATGTGGGTATGAATACAACTTCAAACCAAACCCTTCTCTTTGAGCTGCTCACATTTAAAGTTGGTGCTAGTGATATTACAACTTGAGTCTTCCTTAACTTCTTTTGAGTAGTATATATAACATGTGATATAAAGATAAACATTGACATGAGGTTGCGTCATGATTATTACCGTTTTAACTAGATTTTGTAATATTTAGTGTTTTTGCAAAGAATGATGACAGTCAGAAAAAGTGTTCTTTTCTGTCTGGATAGAACATATCATTTATGTGTCAAATTTGGTAATGAGATTAACATGATGCTGTGTCACGTTTAACAATTGGAACCTTTTTGCAAAATTTAGAATTTCTTTGGTAGAAAGTGGTGACATTGTTGGTAAACTGCTTTTAAAGGATACTGTTTCAAGTCCTGACCTGACCTTCCTGAACCTCAGACCTATTTGTTATATTTTTATCAAAGATGGTATTGATACACAGAATGACTTCAAGGTGTATCATGATTCACAATCTAAACAATATCTTTGTATAGTTTGGCGAGTTTTGCAAAACGTTTCAAAACTCTCCGACTGGAAATATCAACACTAGTTAGATCCCTCTCACATTTTGATATGGATGCATGCTTAGAAATTGTTTGTCACGATTAAAAAAACAAAAAAACTTATAGTCATCATGTTTAATATGTAAGAAAACTGTAGTAAGTCAAGTCATGTTCGTGAGTTCTTTAGGCTTTTCATTTATCCGATTCATCATTGATATCTCCAAAATAATGAAGCACGACTTTTATTCAACAAAGTGTAAGAGATGGTTTAGTAGACAATAATGATAATATTGAGATTTTGTGTATTTTCTGGTTATAAACAGAACATTATAATCGTGCCCATGGGATACTATGTTTACAACAGTACTGCCTGAATTTCAGTATATCCTTCGGTCTCGCTCGGGAGATACGAATTCAAGGCATACTCGTATCGTAATCAGAGTATGACATGGCCACTCATATCCTTTTGTCATAGCGTAATGTCTCTCGATAAACATTATTTCATTTGCGAAGGAATTACATACTGAGCAGCCATATTTATAAGGAGTTCTATTTTCAACAAAAACAAAGGATTATTATGAACAACAGTGAGAGATTACATCGATCATTGTTTTCAGTGAAATTTTTACACCTTTCTATCATCTGAAATCTCAATCTTTAAAGCAAGTTTATTCATGGTGATGAACATCCTGCTACATCAGTGTATATGTCTCCGCTAATGCTACAACCTATCCTCTGATATAGTCTTCTGTCATATAGCAAGCCAATCAGCAATAGCAGCTTCGTTCTTGTCTTCGTTCCGCGTGCTCACCTCGTGATTCAAATTAACCAATAGGAGTGCTATTGGATAATAAATCTGCTTCTCATTGCAGTCTCCCGCTAAGCTCCAAATCGCGCGCTCTTAGATTTCCACGTACGACATCACTAGACAACAGTGTATGGAGTTCGAAAGAGTTTGACTGAAAACAGACAGGCTATAAATAGCGTTGTGCAACCACCCGTCAGCGATACGACAGAAGACTATAGGAGGATATCAGGAGATACAATGTAGGTTGTAGCATTAGCGGAGACTTTTACGCTGATGTAGCAAGATGGGTGATGAATAAACATTTAAATTTTAGAATAACTCCATTTACTTAAGAGTAAACATAAAAAAATTAATATCATATTCATAGTTATTTCTGTTTAAATTTACACAACTCAAAGATGACTCATTATTAATTGCAAAAATTATAAACAGATTTGGAGAGTCTTGCGAACAGAATGTCAAAAAGAATATTTCATGTTTAATGTCTGCTCTCGAATCAGGATATAGAACGCCTGTTCATTGGTTTTATCTATTATATAAAAGGTCAGAAGATTACACACAATAGACTGACATCTGGCAGACATTGCATGACTTGAAGACACCACTCACAGAACAGAATTTGTAACGAGAAGAAATGGTATGTACTTTGTTAGTATCGTTCCTTGCCATTCTGGTTTATACAGTTGTTACCGCTGACAACACAACAGATTACATTCATCAACTGGAACAGAAGATATCTGATCTGGAGAGTCACACACGGGCATCAGAACAGAAGCAGGCCGCTGTTCTTGCCAGTGTTCTCTCCAGGCTGCAGTCTCAGGAACAGGTCATTCAGGAAAACAAGGTTTGACAGATTATTGTTTTCTAAAAAATAAACAAATAATTACAACAATCTAGCAAATTATAAATTCGTTTCTAATTGTTACCTCATAATCTCCCGATGTAATCGCACAAATTAATCTGGAAGGGTCTGCTATAAATGAGCGAGGTTCTGAATATTATGATGTTCATAACAGTGGCCATTTTGCAGTCAACTTTTTGTGTGTTTGTTTTTAGTTAACTGTTTCTTCATTTGCTTAAATTGCCATATAATAGAAAAGTTTTGCTTTATTTCACATCTGTTAAATGTTGCAGGAAGAACTACAAAATCTGACGAAATCTAATGTTACTGGTAAGTTTTAGAACATCATGTTTTTATTCCTATAGCAATTACGTGCCTGATAAATTGAAAAAATAGCTAAAAAACGATCATTTTGGCATTAATTCAAATTTCCATTTAAAGGGGAAGTAGCACGTTTTTGAAAACTTTATATTTTAACATTTTCACTGATAATTGAAAGTTAATGTTAAATAATTACAAAATGGACACTAATTTCCGGGATTCTGATTGGACGAGAGCGCTCAAAAACCTGCTGCCATTTCTCGATAAATGCAGAAAAATTTGCAACCATACCATGTGCATTCATTCCTTGTGACGTCACAATCACTTGACGCAATAGTTCGGTTTTGACAGTTGCCAGTTACGTTCTGTTGCAAAGACAGATATAACATATCTTATCACTTCCCACCTGCGTTTGTAACAAGTAAATACATTCTTCTCCCTAACACAATCCATACATTCACCGGAAAGACTGCATTTAAATAACTACGAGTCCTCAAGCCTGTTCGCTCGGCAAACGGCGGACATTTTGAACGTCGTGTGATATGCTAATGAGGGTTATTCCGAAAATACGGATTCCGGTTAAAACGAATTGTGATTGCATGGGTGTCAATGGTTGCGAAAACGAAATTAAATCTTCGGCCGTTTTAGTTCATGGAGTTCTCAATTTTGATTCAACTTTGTATTGTTTCGTGTAACAAACCACAATTTTACGACATTGATGACAGATTTTTTAAATATAATTAGGAAAAACTTTGTTAACATGTTGATTTTGTAATTATAAGGATTGTTTTACATGTTTTGTGCCTCTATCGATGTATAACAGCAACAAATTTTTTACAATTTTTTACGCGATTTTATACAATTTGTTGCTGTTATACATCGATAGAGGCACAAAACATGTAAAACAATCCTTAATTATCATTTTGACAGAGGCAAAAATCTCATTACACATGTCAATCATCCATACATGTAGTCAGAGGACAAAGTATGAAGATTCACATGATATCCATTGGCGGCCTTTTTGTGTAAGAAAAAAGAAACTTTTTTTTACGTCAAAAATTTGAATCATTACTGCTCCATTTAGTTTACATACATTGTCTTTCAATTGGAACCATTAATTTTCATTTTCCTGACATCACCTTTTATTATATACTTAGCAATGACTATAGGGTTATACGGTGAAAATATAATCCATATTTTAAGAAAAGCAGGAGAAAGTCATATTTTCACTGCAGTGAAAATATAATCCATATGTTCACTGCGGTGAGAAAAGTAGGAGCAATCCTATTACCTCCCTTTGAAACACGATTATCTCCCTTTGAGGAAACTTTTGCTCGCGTCACGGCGTTGGTTAGGATAGAAGAAAAACGACTCTTTACAATGTTTTCGGTATGTAACTGTTTTCAGTTTGCAGTGCAAATGTATCTTTCATATCAAAAAGCCAGCAGAAGTTCATATATTGTTGTTGTAGTTAATAATTGTTCACTTTATCACAAAAAAACTGAAGTGAAGTGAGAAAGTGTCATTTTCACTCGTGGCTGCGCCACTCGTGAAAATATCACTTTCTCACTCCACTCGATGAGATAGAAATGATATTCGGCAAAAACAATGAAATAGTCTATATCTATTCCCCCAAAAACCTGCTACTGTCCCTTTAAGTAACTGCACAATTAAATATATTCAAACCTTTGAGAATAAATAATGTATTAAATATTTCACGTTTCTATTTAGTAGACTTGAGTTCTAAGTGGTTGCACATGTTCTATTCATGAAAAATGAAAAAACAAACTTTTTTAATGAATAGCACATATCTTAATTTGTTTGTTCAGATTGTTCCATACAAACCACAGTTGCATGGCTTTAGCAATTTGTTTTTACAAAGCAAATTATCCTAGTAAATAAAACGTTTTGTGAACTACTATATACATTTCAATTATTTGGTCATGATTTCAGGCCAACGCATAGCATTTGAAGCCAACATTACCTCAGATGCAAAGGCAAAGCTGATCAAGTTTGACAGGGAACAGCTCAACGTTGGAGGTGGATATGATGCACACACAGGATTTTTCACAGCACCTACAACAGGAATCTATCACTTCTGGTTCACGGTGTATGTTACTGAGAGACAATTCGGAACCCAACCGAAGACAAGTCCAACGAAAGACAACATTGTAAAGCTTTATGCAGGAAACTCCGATACCAGTCCTTCCTATGGTGGTTATATGGCGCCTGAAGAACTGAAAGCGGGAGCACTTCATATTAATGTCAGAGTTGTTCAGGGACAGCATGTTGTGTCTCTTAAAGCCGGTGAGACGGCTTATGTACATCTTGTGTCTTCAGAAGTAGTAAAAGCTGGGTCCTCCTTTGGTGGGATTATGCTTGGTTAACTGACAAATACTATTTTGTATACAGTTTGAAATAAATGTGGAATGAACTTTTGCCTATCTCAATAAATCATTCACACAAAAATGATGTTTTGTTCTCTTCGGATATCTACTCCTTTATGTTCTCGATGGTACATTATATAACGATGAGGTTCATCTAAGAACATAACAAATAGTAATGTTAATGAAACACAAATTAGATTTGCTTTACATTGACAATTTCTTGGTCAAATGTTTGGATATAAGTAGTCAATTAGGAAGGTGTTGAAAATAGTCATTATACATTCTGTAAATCTATTCTTTGACATAACCTTAGCCCTTATTTGTTAAACAGAGGAAGGCTTGTTCCACAGTGGCGCGGTAGAGTTATTGATATTCGTTAATAGTCTGATTGTTAAATCGTCATGTGGAACTTTATTTCTTAACGTGGAGCTGGGCATCTTGGCAACTAATGTAACTTATGCAAGGCTTGACAATTTTAGATGTTCAGACAAGAATCATCTCTATAAAGCTACGTTTACATGGCACCAGATTGCCTACGGGGGTAAAATATCCCTGGGAACTAATTTAACCCTAGGGGCAAGGGGAAAATCAATTTGCGTGTACATGGGTTTTAAGCAAACGAGGTACATAGCATCATTACCATCTATCTGACCATGAACAGGTCATACTTTTCTCGGTGATACATCGAAGAAACAGGTTGCAAGGTTAACCTTCTGGTTTAATTATACCTTCACATCATTCAGAAATAAGTTGTGGGGTTAAGAAATGTGTAGTTACTGGCGAGGCGTTAGAGCAGCCGTATTCAATGATGCCTGACCGTTGCTAATCAATGTTTGATACGTTAGTCCGCTGTCAGTTGCACTGTTAATGGAGTTTGTTGTGTAATCTATACACATAAATCTCCTTCTTTTAAAGCCTAAGATTTCAGTATTTGTACGAGTCATAATTCATAATTACTATACATAGAGTTTTAGCCAATATATGGCAAATCCTCTGTGATCATTATTTGTTCCATTGTAATGCAGTCTAGTTGTGAGATTGTGATTACAGAATAGACTAACATACACTCATGGCAAAAATTGTTGTCACCCCCTAATATTTAATTAAATTGGAGTTTATATCACATTGTATGCATGGCAATGTTGGTTTTCCATGGAAATGTCATTACAGGCATGTAGTTACATTAACTCACACTTTACAATGAACAGTGTCAGCGGTTTCATGTAGACCACGTGCATTTCATTGAAATGATGGAAATTTGTCTCCTTAGGTTTGTCATTTCCATCGATTACTATAGACCTCTTTCATAAGATACAGCTTCACGACTATAGTTTCTGAAAAGCATAGACCATGCCTGGTCCCACTCCACCAGGAATCAGACATGAAATCATTGGCATGAGTCGTGGTGGCGCTTCGAATCGTGTCATTGCTGCAGCATGTAACGTCAGTGTTAGAACTGTTCAAAGGATTAAAAGACTGCACGCCATACAGGGAAATGTTGTTCCGAATAAGTATTCAGGCCGTCCCAAGAAAACTACGGTTCGTCAGGATAGAATTCTTCTTCGTTTGACCCGACGTCATAGACGTCTTTCGTCTTTGACTCTTGCACAGAGATGGGGGGCTCATATTAATATGCCCATTTGTCGGAGAACTGTAGTGAACAGGTTGCTCCAGCATGGATATAAGGCAAGAAGACCTGCCATCAAACCATTCTGGACACTGGCCAACCGCAGGGCACGGCTTGCTTGGGCGCAGCAGCACCGCAGAATCCAACTTGGACATTGGCGTCACGTCATATTTACTGACGAGTTTCGTTTCCTACTGCATAAGGTGGACAGGAGAATGAGAGTGCGACGTTTACGTGGGGAAAGGCTCAATGACGACTGTCTGCAGCATCAGGTTGCCCACGGTGGCGGTTCTGTACACGTATGGGCAGGAATACACCATAACGGTAAAACGGATCTTGTCGTCCTTCAAGGAAACGTCAACCAGAGGTCGTACAGACGTCTTCTTGAAACCGTTTGCCTCCCACATGCAAGAAGAGTGTATGGCAACAACTTCCTGTTGCAGGACGATAATGCACCAGCCCATCGTGCACGTACAGTGAACGCTTTCATTCAGGCACAAGGAGTAACAAGATTGCCCTGGCCTTCAAAAAGTCCGGATATGGATCCGATAGAACATGCTTGGGATCAGCTTGACCGTGCACTAAGAAGACTGGACCCTGCTCCTGCAAATTTACAGCAATTGCGGGCTGCTCTTGTGAATGAATGGAACAATTTGGCTGTTGCAAACATCAACACACTGATAGACAGTATGCCTGCCCGAATTATCGCCCTTGAAAATTCCAGAGGCGGTGCTACCCGATATTAGGCTTGTAAATATACTCTTACATGACTGCAGAATGAAATAAAACCGACAATTGAACTTGAAAATGTAATTTGTTTTATTGATACCCATCCAATTGATACTATATGGATACTGTAAAAAATTGCCCTTTTTCACAGGGACCATACATATCCTAGTAGAATTTCTTAAATTGGCCAGCACAAGACCAAAATACAAGCTGGTATGTTTTACGAATGTTTTTCCCAATCACACAAATCATTCTGACAGTTATTGCATGTTTGATTATTTCTCAACACTCAGTTAAACTTGACGTAGCGTTCTCAGTCTGGGGGTGACAACCATTTTTGCCATGAGTGTAACTAAACTCACGAGCAAAAGAAAGTATAACACTCAGTTGTATTTATCATATGTAAAATTTTCAAAGTCAGATATCTCGAGTTTTTGACGTCGTTTTCCACAAATGACTTGTTTGGAAAATTAGTCCAAAACATTAAATAAATAAAAGAATACCTCTACGCGGTTTTTTAAATTTAAAAAAAAAAATTAAAAATTCAATATTAAAATTTCCCTAAATTTATTTTGACAATACACAACTTTTCATCGACATATAACACATACTCTGTGTGAAAATCAATAAATGTTCATCGTCATGCACACATTTACAACATTTTGAACATGGTAGGGGTCATGTTGGTGTAAATTTCATTTCTTACCCTAGTCTACTTTAAATGATGACATTTAAGTGAAAATATAAAACAGTCACCAATAAAGCCATTCAAACTACAGCCGAAAGGTGTTATTGTCTGCTTCCATAATCAAATGCATCTTATTTCTTTAAAATATTGAATTAATGGAAAACAAGTGAGTGTTATACTTTCTTTTGCTCGTTAGTTTAGTTTCTAACCAGAGATCGAGGGCTTCAGTACACAGTAGTGAGGTTTTGTCACAGAATAGTTACTTACAATGTAGACTTTGCTTTACATATACAAAAATTGCATTTCATACTGAAACAATAGCAACGACCTACTTTTACTACAAACTGAACTGTGCACGTATGACTATTGCAAAAAGTGTAATGAGGTGATGAAGACGTATCTCTGTGAGCATTGATGTACATGTACAGCTTATAAGACAACATGTGAGAATTAACAAGAGGTGTTTTGTTGATGGCTCTTGTGGACTAGTTTCCCCAAACTCCAGGCACTGTTCAGCGTTTCGAAAAGCCCCTACCGTACAGGTTGCTATCTATAGAGGGAGACATTTTACCGATGTACAATTGAGAAACTCTTTTACCTTGTTCCTCTTCATTCAATCAAAATAAAAGTGGTCATCAGACAAATTTGATATAACTTTTTTTGTACTAAGGGAATGTTTTCACTTTTGAAAATGCGTTAAGCTCTGTCACTTAAAAGTTGACAGCAGTTGTTTGTTTTGTTATTTCAATAACAACAATTTATTTTCGAAAACGTTCAGTAAGTTTAACTGTATAAAACAGCATACACTCTCATTTAAATAGGTTCATATCTCGAATAGAATTATAGACCAAATCCAAATCTATAATTCTATTCGAGATATCAACAGATTCAATTGAGAGGGTATGATAATGTAAGTAACAATATCCAGTACAAACGATATGCTTAATGTTCTGTTTTAGGAGAATTCTCCCGGTAGTCTGTACATCAACAACATCAACGAAAGGCACTGCAACAGGAGTAGGGAAAGTTTTCAAGCATGATTGAGTTCATTCTAAACCACTCTATAATGCAAATTTTATTAACTGCATTGTCGTGCACGTCAACGTCACATTACGTTTAGACACTACCATGGCCGTCGCAATGCATATTGGGTGGGGAAGAACTTCGAAAAAGAGACATTTTATCTCTTCCTTCCAAAGCCAATCAGGGATTTCTGTAAATGATAGCAAAACAATTAAATAATTTATTGCCCAAATTTGCATTAATAACACACAAAATGAACAAAAATTGTTTTGGGCGTGTTTGCCACAGACTGTTAAATTTCAATTTCTTACCATTGAAAGTATGTGATATTTTGTCCGTAACTTAAAGCAATATATTCGTTGAAAGTTGGCTCATGTGTTTTCCAGTATAGTCTGCATTAAGGATGTAATATTGATTCCAGTTCGAATGAAGTTTTAACTGGTAGTGATAACGAAAATGATATAGGAAGGTGATGAGCTTCAATTTGATCGGTGATCCCAAACGGTGTATTGGGAGTCCATAATAACTCGGAGCTTTACCAGATTTCATCGAGTCACTAGAAGATAACACTTCTTTTGGAGTGATAGTTCTATCAAGTTGATGTTGTTAATCCTATACTATAGGCAGAAAGAAAAAAAAATTTAACATATTAAAAAAGAAAAGAAAAAGTAGCTGATCATGCATTGACTTTATTTGGAAATGGCTTCAAACAACCATTCCGTGTTGTTCAACCAATCAGCACTCCGCCAAACGATGATCCAGCTTTGACTGTTGATTTGGTCAATAGCTTTACATACACAGTGTCCCCGACTGTTAGCGGTACAACATGCAGCCCATGGACCACTCTTACATCAAGAGGAAGAATTCCGGAGTTCACTTGTGCAGGTCCCACGTAACCACCATACGAAGAGCCCGCACTGACCTGTCTTGCAATAAGCATCACAACGTCTTGATTGGCAGCATTTGCATTTGGTTGAGTTGCGTGGATCTCCGACACATACACAGTGAACCAAAACTCATAGGTTCCTGTTGTCGGTGCTATGAAAGTGCCTCTGTGTCCATCATATCCATTTCCGTCGTTGAAAGTCACGCTGTTGAATTTGATTAATGTTGACATTTTGTCGGAGGTTGTTCTTGCTTCAAATGCCACTGAAAAGTCAGTTATTGCATTTTCATAGCTTTCCTCATCCTACGTCTAACATCGGGCATTGCTAGTTATTTTAAACATTGCTTTGGTGGTCTCAAGCAAGGGTTTTCAAAGTTTGTGAATGATAACCACTTTATAGGTGGGTTGTTATTTGTGAAATAATTTAAAGTTGTCATTTAGGAAATGCAGTGTAACAAATTTGGCCCGAATGTTGGCAATATTGAACTATGTACTGAAGGTAATTAAAACATATATGTGCAAATGCTAACAATACAATATTAAACATTAAGTTAACCTGATATTGACCATCTAAATGCAATATGGATTATGATAAATAAATCCATATACATTGAATGTTTAGTTTTGAAAAGTGTATAAATACACCGTTTCAAATAATAAGATGTTTTGATTATTGCATCTTTAAGATGTTTCAAAACTTATACCTACCAGCTGTTGAAGTTTAAGCATCAAATTCGCGGTAAGGTTTTGAAGATCATCCTAAAAGAATCAGTAATGATAAAAGCTAACAATCTATCGAAAGTACATTCAACCTGTCTGTGTTGTCGCATTGAGTTAACAGTAGAATGGGGATTCTTGGGAAAAGGTTGTAGCTGTTGCTCATCTTTGTCAAATATCAGAGGCGTTTTACAATATTATGTTTACTACTTTTTTCACTGAGAAGGTGACCAACATTCATTAAGCCATCCCTATTAGTGTGTATTTATCATCTCAAAAGTGATTCTGCATGTAAGCGGGTGGTTGAAAAAATAAAAGCGGGAAATAAATAAAAGTGTTGTGTATTTGTAAATATTATGGTCTTGTCATGATAAGGACAATTTAAGGTGAATAGCCAAAAAGGAAAAGTGAATTCCTTTTTGAGATAATTAAGAAATTTTAATGGATATATCATAATCTGTTTTATTACACGCCTGTGTAAGATACCACAGTGTAATATTTAAACGGCAATATTAAACTAGTGTAATATCACAATGCAAGTATGACGTCACGGAAGTGAGCTGTTTTGACGTCACAATGTAAGTGCTTCGTCACAATGGGTGCAGAGTCGCGGAACTGTTAGTTCAGCACCTTTTCGGCAAGTTTGCGTGATTTTTAGGGCAAGTTATAAGCAGAATACTTAACTCCCTTTCATTTAATACTATTTTTATTAAACTCGTGAATGATTATGTATCAAACTCGCTTTCGCTCGTTTTATACAAAATCATTAACTCGTTTAATAAAAATAGTATTAAATGGAAGGTCGTTTAGTATCCTCTATTTATTACTCGCCCGTGTAAGATACCGCAGTGTAATATTTTTACGACAATATTAAACTAGTGTTATAACACAATGCAAGGATGACGTCATAAGTGTGTTGTTGTGACGTCACAGTGTAAGCGCGCCGTCACAATGGTTGCTGAGTCGCGAAGATGTAAGTTTTGGCAACTTATCGGCAATTATGTTTGATTTTTAGGCCAAGTAATAAACAGAATACTAAACTCCCTTCCATTTAATACTTTTTTCATTAAACTTGTGAATGATTTGGTATCAAACTCGCTTCCGCTCGTTTTGTACAAAATCATTAACTCGTTTAATAAAAATAGTATTAAATGGAAGGTCGTTTAGTATCCTCTATTTATCAGAGCGGTGTGATTCCGAAGAAGGCAACAGACATATGACAAATGAATAACATTTTTATTAAACTCATGTCCAAAAGAAACGATACCAAGTCGTCCGAAACAAAATTCTTTAACCTGACAGAGTCGAATTAAAGTGTGTCTAACAGGCATATATCTTGTAAAAAAGTATGCACATTTTCATTCTTCAGGAAAAAATACTTTTGATTTTGTGTCTTTTCAAATGTACATGGAGTGCATAAATCGAAATTTCAAATTATTTTATGAACATAACTTTTGTCATTTCTCTTTAAAATTGATAAAGTATTGAATTTATGTCAGAAATTTTTGTTGTTGATATAATACACTTTATTTGACACTGCACTAGAACGTTTTAAAACAAGCGAAAGTGTCCAATTTCTCTCTGCTATCTGGCCTAGTTAAGGAGATTCCAGATCGATGATTTTTTCAAATGCATGTTTCTCGCAAACATGAAAAGGTAATGTTTCAATATTTTGCATAGACGTAAGTTGACTACTGAAGAAATTATATTACTATGTTTTAGTCTTATTAATCTGCTGTGGATTGAGTTATTTTGGGATTTGTATGGTATCATTTCTTTTGGACATGAGTTTATTTTATGTAGGGAGGTTAATCAGAGTTGAAGGGAGATTAGAAACAAAGTAACGATATGGTCGGCCTATCAGACAGTTTTTAAATGTATTTTGTCACGTGCACAAGCACCAAGGTCACATGATTATGGCTTATTTGTTCTTGTTTCCCAAAATGAACGAATGTTGCCTAATTCTAAAAAATTACATAAAGATTAAGCTTTCAACTATTTCAATGCAAATGTAAATGATAACATCCATAATAAATTCTTTGGGGTGTTTCATTTTAATAGTGTAAAATTAATTTTACCGTTAATTTATATCTTACTGTGTTTTCCTTGTCTTCTTGAGAGTCTAACTTGGACAGAATACTGGCTAGAACAGCGGCCTGCTTCTGTTCTGATACCCGAGTGTGACTCTCAAGATCTGAGATCTTCTGTTCCAGTTGATGAATGTAATCTGTAGTATTGTCAGCATCAATAAAGGTGAAAGCAAGAAGTGAAACAAACAATATTAACGAAGCAGATGCCATTGCTACTTAACGTTTGATATTCAAAAGCACTGTTACTGTAATCTGCAGGCCATGTGACACCTAACACATGTCAGACCACAGTCTTTATCTAATGTCCTACTTTATTTCAGATAGAATAAATGACCACGCTTTTAAATTCATATTTTTGTATTATATGTCGGACTAAGCTAATAAGGATATTTTTAGGAAGCACGATCTCACGGTTTAAACAGGAGGTGTATATAAGAAATAAAGTTCGCTCTACCCCAATGTGTTTTGTAATAAAGTATAGTTTTGCCTTGAACTATTATAGTTAAAGAACGAGGACGGTAGTCCGAGTGCTTTAACGTTGTAATAGTTCAGGGCAAAACAAGGAGCTACTGATGTTAGCTTGTCATCATGAAGACAGAAGCCTTAACTGTTTTTAACCAATATCGTTCTCAGAGTCATGTGGCCTTGAAAACCAATGTGACTAAAATGACTGCATATCTTTGTAATGTCAAGATACTCAAACGTATCAAATGTTAAGCTTCCAGGAGACGTTATTCGTAATAATGCATGGCCTTGAAATGCCCGGAATTTCGTTATTGACTTTTTACACTCATTGTGAATATTTAAAAGAAGCAAAACAATATGTTATGTTATGTCACCAGTCGATAAACATCTACCTTTTGGTTAGAACCACATAGTCTATAATATTTTGAGTTATAATGATAAGATAAAGTGTTTGATTTTTGACATCATTGTAATTTTGAACTGTATGTAAATTCTGCCAAAAAACAAATGTCTTTGTTTTTCATTCGCAGTTTTATTGCGCTGCATCATGTTCGATGTTTTGTAGCAAGAAATATCGCACACGGTTAATTGATAACTCTTTATTCTGATGTTTAGATGGGAAGGTGCACAGTTCATAGTTCAAAAGTGCCAGTCCCTAGAAGACAATAAACTTTGTCCTCATAAAATATTCTAAATTTCTATCATTCAACAAACCATTGTCTCATTTGATGAATGTGGGTTTCTAAAAGAGAAACTCAGAACTCATTGAAACAATTTGCATTGGACTTTCATTTTATTTTATGTGCAGTGGTGAATGTTTGAGTGATTAACTTAGTTCTCTCATTATCTTATCATTAAATTTCTATGGAAAAGACAATTTGAATTCGATTTCTGACCAGAACTCAGAAACTAAGAGGCTTAGCTCATTAAAAATTGGTATATAGATAAATGGTAAACGAAAGTTTGGTTTATAAGAAATTAAGAATACAAATATAATCATATCAGCAAACTGTGTGGTTTAAGGTCATAATCGAGGCACATTACGAGAAGCATACACACAACCTATGATTAATGGGCTCTCATTGAACAGTCAGAATTTGTCAAAGTTCGTAAACGTTAAAGCAGAGCAAGGCAGTTATGTTTTTCCTCGTCAATGACATAAAACGTCTGATAGCGGTAGTAGAAATTATTTGCCGTTTTTCCTGTAGAGCAATTTACATTCAGTTTATCGTCATAAGCTGCTGCTGCTAACGGTTCCTAATGTCTCTGTCAAGATGGTCCAACAAATGCTATATTGGGTTCATGTCCGGGGAACTGGCAGGTCATGGCAAAGCTTAAAAATTGTAACTGTTGAAGAAGAACTTTGTCAGTAGTTCTTTATAAGGCCTGGGATTACTTCCTTGAATATTATTTTCTGTGGTTTGTTTCGAAGAATGGAAACATTACGTAAATGTCATCAGTGATAATTCACTGCAGTCAGATATTCCTGCAGAATGACAAGTAGAGTCTTCTTATTTCCAATATTCCATCCGAGTCCTTAGCTTTCCCCCACCAAATTGATGATGCTCTTGGATGAGCACTAGATGCGCACATCTATGTATTAACATTCGTTGTAGGCCATCCTTCCTAAACAACCTGATTTCTCTACTTGCCAAACATGAACTCGTCTTGCTGAGCAATGTCTTTAATATTGATGTTAAACGCTCAAGAACATTTCTGTTAGTCTAGAAATGAAACAGGTACAAACACCTTTGTCATTCCACATTTGCGCATTGAAAAATTTATCTGTGCAAATTGAGAGTCTCATGAAGTTCTAGTGTTATTACCGAAAAGATTATAAGTTTTAGTCATTCATCGCATCAATAAACATTCAGCTATGACGTCACAAGTCATGGCCCTTGTCAAATATTCTTGTTGAAATTTTAAGGAAACTGTTGTAATTCTTGTCTTGTTTGTGAGTTCTTTAGACTTTCAAATTCATCAAAAACATGAAGAATGACTTTTATTAAACATATTTTAAGAGAAAGTTTATTAGACTATATAATGATAACATTGTAATTTTGTGTATTTTCCTAGTTCTAAATAGAATATTATAATCGTGCCCATGGCATACTATGTTTACAACAGTACTGCCTGAATTTCAGTATTTTCTGTGATCATTCATGGCATTATCGTGTCCTAAACAGAATATAGGATGGGCACTCATATCATTTTGTCCTAGCGTAAACTCTCGCGATTAAAATGCTTTCCTTTGCAAAGGAATTACATACTGAGCAACCATATTCATTAGGAGCTCTATTTCAACAAAAACAAAGGATTATTACGAACAACAGTGAGATATAACATTAATGTTTTGAAGTGTTTTTTTGTACACTTTACTATCATCTAAATCTCAATCTTTAAAGCAACTTTATTCATGGTGATGACAAAACCTTAACATGATGAATAAACTTCATTTATTGAAAAGTCAACATTAAGATAAAAGATTTCATTTTTATTTCTGTTTAACCTACACAACTCAAAGATGGCTCTATATCATTATCAACTGTGAAATTATTTACTTATTTGGAGAGTCTTGCGAATAGAATGTGAAAAATAATATTTCTTTTATCATGTGTGCTCTTGAATCAGGCTATAGGTCTAAACGCCCGTACATTCGTTTTATCATGTATAAAACTTGTAAAGGTCAGGAGATTACACACAATAGACTGACATCTGGGCCATCTGGCAGATATTGCATGACTTGAAGATACCACTCACATTTAATTCGACAATCTGTAACAAGAAGAAATGATATTTACTTTGTTGTCATCGTTCCTTGCCATTTTGGTTCATACAATTGTTGTTGCTGACAACACAACAGAATACATTCATCAGCTGGAACAGGAAATTTCAGATCTAAAGAGTCACACCCAAGATATGGAACAGAAGCATGCCGTCGTTCTAGCCAATATTCTTTCCAAGTTGCAGTCGCAGGAACAGCTTAATCAGGAAAACAAGGTTTGACGGATTATTTTTTCTATAAATAAACAAACATTTACAACGATCTAGCAAATTAGGAATTCGTTTCTAATTGTTACCTCACAACCTCACCATGTAATCGCACAAATTAATCTGGAAGGGTCTGATATAAATGAGCGCGGTTCTAAATATTATGATGTTCATAACAGTGGCCATTTTGCAGTCGACTTCGAAGTTTTTGAGTTAACTGATTCTTCATTTGTCTGGAATACATTGCTTAAATTGTCATATCATAGAAAGTTTTGCTCTATTTCACATCTGTTAAATGTTGCAGGAAGCACTCCAAAATCTGACAAATTCGAATGTTACTGGTAAGTTTTAGAACATCAGCCTTATATTCATAAAGCAATAACGTGCCTGACATATTAATAAAATAGCTAAATAACGATCATTTGGGCATACATTTTGAATTCAATTTACGTAACGACACACTTAAACACATTTAAACCTTTCAAAATAAATAATGTATTCAATATGTTACATTTCAATTTAGTACACTTGAATAATAAGTGGTTGCACATGTTCTATTCATGAATTTAAAAAAAAAAACCTTTTTCATGAGTTAGATTTATCCTAGTATGTTCGGTATTGTTCCATACAAACCATAATTGCATGACAACTTTAAGGAAAATTATCCTCGTAAATGAAATGTCATAAAGCCGTTTCAATGTATTGCTATTACAAGATTGGCATGGTCATTGAATACATTCAGAAATAGCATGGTATTTGGGCTTGGACAACATAGTAGCGATCTATTTTTAGTGCAATTAATAGGCTGACAGTGGTTTTCTCTCTGAGGATACCATGTTGTCAATTCTGATTTACAGTTTGTTCTTGTTGACAGATGACATTCATCAACTGGAACAGAAGATCTCAGATCTAGAGAGTCACACCCTGGCATCGGAACAGAAGCAGGCCGCTGTTCTAGCCAGTATTCTCTTTCATTTACAGACTGAGGAACAGGTGATTCAGGAAAATAAGGTTTGACATATAAATTATTCAAAAAATCAAACCATCAACGTAATTAATGTTATCTAACTTTATTGTTTATTAACTATCAAAATTATAATCATGTCAACGACGGAATGTTATATCTTAAATTCATATATTGAGACAAAGGGATATGAAGTTATTCTCCAATTATCATCCTTTTTCAAAATTAGGGTTATATAAAGTTGTGTTGAATAACAATCGGCATGCTCCTTTTCATATTTGTAGGACATAACTAGTCAACACAATCTCAACTAAATGACAATTTGAAGCAAGAAGCTGTGCATTTGAAATTCCTAAATGTCTTTATATAATTTTTATGAAACATGAGTTTAAAATATATGCTTGCAAAACATGATGCATATCAGTAATGAAATATATATGTACTTAAAGGATGTTTACTCTAAGGAGTAAAAAATGTAAAAGAAGGGGGTTTCCTTTTCATTTGGATAACATCATCAGGATTGTGTTGAAATCTTAGATACACCCTTTTCTGACAAACAAATTTGTATGAACAATGTCTTTTAATTCATGCTTTTTATTACATGTCTTACTTATTTTACAGCAAGCTGTTCAAGACCTTAAAAATCCTACAACTTCCCATAGTGGTAAGATATCATGAATATTAAATTATTCGCGTAAACAATGCTACAACATGCTAAAAGCATTATCTGAAAACCTGTCTAATTTGACTTCTTTGATAGGCATTTTAGAAGTTGGAATGACAATAATGCTGAGGAATATATGAAAGATAACTTCTTTGTTCATTGTATGCAACGTTTCGACACAGATTCTCTGCTTGAGAACGACACAAGAATCTGTGTCGAAACGTCGCATACAATGATCAAATAAGTTGTCATCCATATATTCCTCAGCATTACTGTCTAATTTGAACTTAAAGTTTTGGCCAAAACACATAATTTCCGTAAGATACATCATTTCCTATTCATATTACATTTTTAGCTTATCAATGAGTATGTACACAAAGATTTAGATTTTTAGGTCTTTTGCTTCTGAATGAGAAGTCTCAAATGCTCAAAATGTATGGACAAAAAACGTACAACAGACACCGGATACCATATCTTACACCCCTTGGGTGGTTATTCTTCTTTTTTTCAATCGGTTTTAACTCATAACTACCATCTTATAGGTATTTACCCATTACACCCCTTGGGAAGTTATTACCTTTATTTTAGTTGAATGTTATGATGCCATAACGACTTTCTGGCATGAGCATTAAAGGTGATACCGCTCATACGGTAGAAGCCCTTTTCAGACTTTCAAAATGAGCAGCCTGAAACCTGCGCCCTTTGAACAGCGACACCTTGTTATTAGACGACCGATGAAAATGAAGTTGACAGTGTTTAATGTACAAATTTACCAATTAACATGGAAAAAGACAATGAGGTTTCCTGTCTTGTGAATTCTGAGAACTACAATAGCTATACAATTTCTAATTATTTGGTCATGTTTTCAGACCAACGCATAGCATTTGAAGCAAGAACAACCTCCGACAAAAGGTTAACGTTAATCAAATTCAACAGTGTGTCTTTCAACGACGGAGATGGATATGATGGACACAGAGGGACGTTCATAGCACCGACAACAGGAACCTATCAGTTCTGGTTCACTGTGTATGTGTTGGACAGCCATGTAACTCAACCAAATGCAAATGCAGCCAGTCACGACGTTGTTAGGCTCATTGCAAGACAGTTTAATGCGGGCTCTTCATATGGTGGTTACGTGGGACCTGCACACGTGACTTCTGGTGGGCATCTTCTTGATGTAAGAGTTGTCCATGGACTGCATGTTGTACCTCTAACAATCGGGGACACTGTGTATGTAAAGCTATTGACCTCAGCAACAGTCAAAGCTGGATCATCGTTTGGCGGAGTGTTGATTGATTGAACAACACGAAATGGTTGTTTGAAGCCGTTTCAAATTAAAGTCACTGTATGATCAGCTCCTTTTTGTATAATTTTCAATATGATAAATTATTTATTTTTTCTGCCTACAATATATATGTTGTGATGTTTCGGTTACTTTCTTAGCTTTATATGTATATTGCTATTTGTTTCTATTTTTGGACATTACAAACAGACAATGTACATTGATAAATAATGCCCCTTAAATTCATAACGTACATTGTATGTGAAAAAGGTAGAACTAAAATATGACACAATGGTTAAACACTTTGTGCACTTCCAACACGTAAACATGACATTGATGAGTTATTAGCTACCAATTCCATATACTTCTTTGCCATCGAAGTGAAGTTTATTTCTAGAAAATCGTAAAAGAATGCGAAAACCTGTACATTTTACATCAGCCATTTTTTTTACGGAAAAGACGGGAAAATCTTGATTATTGCTGATGGTATGTGTGAAGTCAACTGTGGACCACGCCATATGCCGACTCTCTCTTTATTAGCACTGACAGACAAGTAAACACCAAGGAATCTAGCGATCATACTAGTCAACATATAAATTTGAACAACATATTTGTATAAAACTTTGATGATAAAGTTAGAGGTGAGGTGATATGGGGTTAAACGCCGCTTTCAAGATTATTTCATTTTCATCGCGGCTACTAGTTTCACTGCAGGGAGAAAGCCTGCAACACCATTGTGGCTATGCTTTGCGGTGAAACCTGCTAACATCGGCTGTAATTTGCAAACCATGAAATTCAGTGTAGCATTGCACCCAAACCTGACTGTGTGTAGAACAGTTCTCTACTGCAGACAAAGTTGCCGAGCGGGATTCGAACCATAGACCTCTTAATCCAACTGCGCTAAATACAAAAACACAAAGTTTGTTAGTGAGATGTCACAGACTTTCTATTATCCAGCCCAGATCTGAATTCCTTCTAAATGAAATAATTTCAGTCTTATATGTAACAAATATAAAACTTCATTTGATTATATATGCATGTTGTATAAGTCTTTTTACAGTCATTATTAATTAATATCCATGTTTCTATTCATAATGAAATTGAAATCATTCTTCACATTTTGTCTGTTAACTAAATGCTGTTCTACTATAAGCTAGCATTTATAAAACAAACAATATTTACATATACTATCTCAAAAAAGAAACGCATATGTAATCATTTAAAATATTTCTTATCTCACCTTTAAAACCACAAATGTCACAAAATTCCATTGGTATCAAAGCGAAAATTTACCTGCTGATAAACAAAGAGTAAGTCAAGGCAAGAGAATAAAGAAAAGCTGTGACACGGATGTAGAGATTTGGGGTTTTGGTGGCAACTCTTTGATGTACACCCACATCTTTAGCTTTTTTGAACGGAAGTGGCCTGTAGGAACGAACCAATAATGCTCAATAGGACGATGATGAATATTCTGATGCGAGACTAGTGTGAATTATGACACTTCGGTTCATTTCAAGCTCGACGACGTTTTCGTTTCAGACACTTTGTCGATGCATAATGGAAACCTTTGTACCATTCAAAATTGAATAACAAAATTTGAAACAATGAGTGCCTTTGGTTGGATAAAGGTACCACATGATCTAGCGTTTACTCTTACTTGAATTCTGCTTTAAACTTTTTCTAAATAATGATTTTCCAGAAAAGTCTTCAAATTAGTCACAAATAAACAAGAGACATACAATTTTCGATTATTTGTCCTAAAGCCGTAAACCATCATTTAACAAGGACGTTTTTGAAGGAAATATCACATTAATGTTGTTAAATTTGTTTTTACACTCGACAATAATTCGCAAATCAATTATGCGTTTCTTTTTTGGGAGAGTATATGTTTATGACAGTAATGTTGTATGCAGATTTTAATATGTTTTATTTCGTCAAGGGGCCACGGGCACATTTGATTCTTGTATTGCAGAGAGCAATATTATAGCAAAACGATGTGGTACATATTTTAATACAGGCAAAATTAACATGATTTATACACAATAAAATCATGTTAATGGGACGGCTTTGAAGAAAGTCTGCCTTTTACTTGTAGTGTAGAAAAGGAATTTACAAATATTTCTTAGCCTTTTGACAAAAATAAGGAACGCATCTTGTCCGATGTTGGATATTCCAAGTAATATTTTGGAATAACTTCACGTCTTAAAGTATAATAGAATGGGCAATTTAATCAAAAATGGTATTCAGATTCTATGTTTGGGACATTGCAAAATGGACATAATCGCTCTTGTCTAGTAATATTGTACCTTCTGCTTTATTCGATTAATAAATCATGATTTGAACAGCAATGAAATTGATAGCATAAACTTTAACAGTAACTAAATTTTAATAACTAAACTGATTATTAAGAGTCTTTCCAACTTTGAAAAGGCTTCCAAATGCACAATCCAACTTTGCTGCATAATGTCTTTACACCTTTCCTTAAACTGGGAGATAAATAACACGCTCTTGCCTACGCCTTGCTGTAGCCAAACTTCACCAAATCCATAACTAAATAAAAGTGATGTTACATTTAAAGATGTCTTGCCATTTTCAGCATTTTGATATTGGAGACTGTATGAATGCTTTAAAATTAGATTATCAGTTTGCGACAGTAGTCTTAACCAAAACTTGATTATTTGAACAAAGTGAAAGACTTTAACATTTTACGTTAACCAAAATACCACTTGCTAACAGCATTGGAGTACCTCTATTTAACGATAACATTAACTTACAAAACCTGTCATGGATACGTTCAATACAGGCGACGGATGAATACCTCAGATTTCCGAACCATAAGTAAAAACAGGCAGAACTTTTATATCGAAAATGTGATTAACAACATCAACTTGATAGAACTATCACTTTGCAAGAAGTGTTATCTGCTATTGACTCGATGAAATCTGGGAAAGCTCCCGGTTATTATGGACTCCCCATAGAATTTGTTAAACATGGTCCATTAGAATATGTCTTAGCTTCTCAACCAACATTTCCTCTATTCGTAGAGTTTTGGTATCACCGATCAAATTGAATCTCATCATCTACCTATAATATTTTCGTATCACTACCATTTAAAACTTCATCCGAATTCGAATCAACATTGCAGCTTAATGCAGACTATACTGGAAAAGTACATGAGCCAACTTTCAACAAATATATTGCTTTTAGTTACGGGCAAAAATAGCACATAATTTCAATGGTTAGAAATTGAAATTTAACAATCTGTCGACAAAGTGTTGTCAAACACGTCAAAAAAATTTTGTTCAGTTTGTGTGTGTTATTTATCCAAAATTTGGCGATAACTTTTTTTATAGTTTGCTTTCATTTAAAGCAATCCTTGATTGGCTATGGAAGGTAGAAATAAAATGTCCCTTTACGTAGTTCTTCCCCACCAAAAATGCATTGCGACGGCCATGGTAGTGTCTAAACGTAATGTGACGTTGACGTGCACGTCAATGCAGTTAATAAAATTTGAATTATAAAGGGGTTTAGAATAATTTCAATCATGCTTGAAAACTTCCCCTAATCCTGTTGCATTGCCTTTCGTTGATGTTGTTGATGTACAGACTACCGGGAAAATTCTCCTTAAATAGCACATTAAGCATATCGTTTGTACTGGATATTGTTACCTACATTATCATACCCTCTCAATTAAATTTGTTGATATCTCGAATAGCATTAAGGACCAAATTAAGATTTGGTCTATAATTTTATTCGAGATATCAACAGATTCAATTAAGAGGGTGACATTTGGTCTATAATTTTATTCGAGATGTCAACAAATTAACTTGAGAGGGTCAGATGTTTTATACAGTAAAACTTACTGAACGTTTTCGAAAATAAATTGTTGTTATTGAAATAACAAAACAAACAACTGCTGTCAACTTTTTGTTTACAGAGCTTAACGCATTTCAAAAGTGAACCTATCAATTCTGGTTCACTGTGTATGTGTCGGAGATCCACGCAACTCAACCAATTCAGTTATTGCATTTTCATAGCTTTCCTCATCCTTCGTCTATCGACGGGCAATACTAGTTATTTTAAACTTTGCTTTCGTGATCTCAAGAAAGGGTTTTCATAGGTTGCGAATGATAACCACTTTATAGGTGGGTTGTTATTTGTGAAATTATTCATAGTTGGATTGTCATTTTGGAAATGCAATGCTACAGATTTGGCCCGAATGTTGGCAATATTGAACTATGTACAGAAGGTAATTAAAAAACATATGTGAAAAAGTTAACAATACAATATTAAACATTTTGTCACCCTGACAATATTGACCATCTTAATGCAATATGAATTAAAATAACCATATCCATATATATTGAATGTTTAGTTTTGAATACTTTATAAATACACCTTTATTGCTTTAAGTTACACTCAATCCTGTCTCTGTCAGTTTACAAAACAGTTTGATGTCACAACAATTGGAATTTTGAGAACGTCTTTGGTTGTACATTTGTAAATAGCCATCTTTAAAACTTATCAATCACAGTTATATCTTAATATTGTATGCTGAATTCAACATTCTTACCAAGAATGAAATTTATCATTTATCAATGTATGGTTATCATTATGATTATTAATATTGTTTTTGGTGCATTCAATCTGCCTGTTTTGTCGCACTGGTTAACAAAAGAATGGGGGTTCTTTGGAAAAGGTTGTAGCTGTTGCTCATCCTTGACAATTTTTAGAGGCGATTTACAATATGTTTACTACTTTTTTTCACTGAGGAGGTGACAAACATTCATTAAGACATCGATATTTGTTTGTGTTTCTCATTTCCTAAATCATTCTGCATGTAAGGAGGCGGTCGACAAAAATTAGAAATGGAAATAGATATACAAGTGTTGTGCATTTGTAGACACTATGGTCATGATAACGACACTTTAAAGTGAATAGTTAAATTGGAAAAGGGAATTCCTTCTTGAGATAATTTAGAGATTATAATGGATATGCCATCTCGAAAATGGCCTTGAAATGGCCGGAATTTCGTTATTGGCTTTTTACACTCATTGTGAATATTTTAAAGAAGCAAAACAATATGTTATGTTATGTCACCAGTCAATAAAGATCTACCTTTTGGTTAGAACCACATAGTCTATAATATTTTGAGTTATTATGTTACATCATTGTAGTTTTGAACTGTATGTAAACTCTGCCAAAAAACAAATGTCTTTGGTTTTTCTTCTCAGTTTTATCTAGATGCATCATGTTTGATGTTTTGTAGCAAGAAATATCGCCCATGGTTAACTGATAACACTTTATTCTGATATTTAGATGGGAAGGTGCATAGTTCATAGTTCAAAAGTGCAAGTCTCTAGAAACCATTGTCTCATTTGATGAATGTGTGTTTCTATAAGAGAAACTAAGAACTCGTTGAAACAAATTGCATTGGACATTCATCATGTGTAGTGGTGACGTTGTGGGTGATTAACTTATTCCTATCTGTATCTTAGTATTAAGTTTCTATGGAAAAGACAATTAGAATTCGATTTCTGACCAGAACTCAGAAGCTCAGAGGCTGATAAAGTAAAATTTTGAAACTGTCGAGACAGGCTCAGCCATATGCTAATCTTGTAAAATATTGACGTATTTCAATTAGGCAAAATAATTTTTGGAACTAAAAGTTTAAAAATAATATTTTCTCACTAAAACCTTATCATGTCTTTGTCATGCTTTCTTCATAATTTTTTTTCATATATACACTTGTCACATGTATACAGTAAAAGCAACTAGAGAGTGAAAAAGGAAGTAAAAGTGATAAACAACAACATTATTGTCAAAGAAAAGTATCAAAAGAAAAACAAACACCAAGTATTAAATCAAGCCTTGACTTTTATAAACATTTTCGAATTGAGAAAAATGCAGATACTCTGCACTTTTCAACCAATAAACATCCCACCAAACGATGACCCAGCCTTCACCATTCCTGTAGACAAAAGCTGTACAAAGACCGTGTCCCCAGCTGTCAGAGGTACAACATGCAGTCCCTGGACCCCTCTGATATCATAGTTATGTATACACCACGTGGTGCGGTTATCGGGTCAATATCAGAGGTAGTTATTTTTAGATAACTGACCTCAGATCAACCTGGAGGTTGGTTATCACGAGGTTGGTTATCTGATAACCAACCTCTTGATAACTGACCTCTCGGTTCGATACGGTGAACATGTCTCGGCTACGCCTCGCCATCTTCACCGTATCGCACCTCGAAAAAAACTTACCCTCGGCTTACGGGTCTAAATGACCCTTCGCCTCTCATTGTGACTTTTGATATTCTTTAGAATTTGTTGTGATTTTCACCTGTGCATTCAGATATAGTATGTCTTTATTTCAATATGCCATTCTAAAGAATATCAAAGGCCGCAAGAACGATAATAAAAGAAAACAAAAGACAGAAAAAATACTCTTTATTACAGAGAACTTTTGAAGTCATTTTCATATTACATGTTCCGACTGCTTTCAATTCTTTCTATTTGGTTTCCTTGAAACATGCAAACATTTACATTTATCAAACACTACCACACACAATCCCGTTGGGCCTCAGTATCTATGCTAGTGTTCTCTTCAATTAATGTTCCAAATCCTTCATAGGAAGTCAGTTGTCGGGAGGTCACAAGCATTTGAAATGGTCCTTTTGAAACAATGCACAAGAAAGCCGACTTCAGTATCAGCAAACATTTAACTGTCCAGCTATCATCCATGCGTAGTTCCTGAAACATTCAAAGGTTTAACGCTACTAACAGTCTGATTTCAAGTGCTGACAAAAACACATTTCCATTTACATACATGCATATTTCATATCATCACGCTTTCCCGAAATAGTAACTTAAGTTTGGAACTGTCATTTCTAACATCGACTTTTGAATAATTTAGTATCTTATTGTTTAATGGACGATTGATAGTTTCAACGTTCACACGAAATTTATTGAAGATAATATCATACCACACTGATCTCAAAGTCAGAAATCTAGCTAATACCCATATGTGTCTGCATTTTATATACATATTACAATACTAAAAAGCATTTCTAAAGCAGAAAATGCGTACACGCTTCTTTTGATTCCTTGTAATGCTTTAAACATATTTCCGAGTCTATTACATGAAACAACAAATAAAGTATACTTTGCGATCAATCTCACCTTACTTGCCTCCGGGAAAGACCTCGAAACACCGGCAAATATATCTGTTTGACACCAGCGGCGGAGAGCACTCCATTGTGCCAACCTTCTTGTGCTTTAGGTTGTGTGCTGCACGTGAATTTTGAGGAGTTGCTTAGCAACTTGGCGTACAAGAAGTCCGTGCATCACAAGATGAAATAGACGACGTCCGTGCAGCCACACAGTTTTTGACTAGTGACGCAAACAAAATTTCATTGACGTCCGTTTAAAATTTGCATCAAAATAATTAAATAATAGTTCAGTTCAGTGTGACATTTTAAGGTTAATAGCTCGGTAAAAGAATGAAAATGCACAGTTGGTAAACGGCTTAGAATTGTTTTACCGACAATTTCGCCAGTATTATCTCCAAGTGCACGTGAAATACGCGCAGTGTTAAAATGAAATTGATCCATTCCTCAGGTGTGGAAGTTAACCATGCTAGACACCATTGTCACTTTTGAACTCATTATCAACAAACTTATATTCGGCTAATATTGATATTTTCATTAAAAATGGAAAACAGTTTTAACAATAACCATGTAGTGTATGTGAAATAATAACCTTGACCTCGTGAATATCTGTGATAACCATCTCGCTGATCGCTCGATGGTTATCACAGATATTCACTCAGTCAGCGGTCATTATTTCAACCTTACCAGCCTGTACTGCAGGCCCAACATATCCTTCAAAGGAAGGACCCAGCAAACAGACAACGTTAGCAAACGTTGTAGCAACGTTGTGGTTTGGTTACGTTTTTTTCCCGACGTTGTAATGACGTCAACACAACGTCACACTTTCACGCCAGTCCTTAACATTAAGAAAACGTTATAAAAGAACGTAAATATAACATTGTCATTTGGTTAGGTTTAAAACCAACGTTCACTCAACGTTAAAATGACATTGTATTCCAACGTCTTAATTCAACGTCAAAATAACGTTGAAAGAAAACGTCCCTTCAACATTGTGAATACGTTAGGTCAAAAACTAACATTGGGAGGACGTTGTATTTCCAACGTCTTATTCTAACGCTAAAACAACGTTGAAAGATGACGTCACTTCAATGTTGAGAATTGGTTAGGTTAGAAACCAACATTTAAAGGACGTTGTATTCCAACGTCTTATTCTAACGTCAAGAAAACGTTGAAACAGGACGTTGGTTCAACATTGTGAATTGGTTAGGTTCAAAACCAACGTTGAAAGGACGTTGTTTTTCAACGTTTTATTTCTACGTTCAAACAATGTTGAGAGATGACGTCACTTCAATGTTGTGAAGTGGTTAGGTTAGAAGCCAACATTAAAAGGACGTTGTATTCCAACGTTTTATTCTAACGTCCAAACAACGTTGAAACAGGACGTTGGTTCAACATTGTGAATTGGTTAGGTTCAAAACCAACGTTGAGAGGATGTTGTATTTCAACATCTTTTTTATTACCTCCAAACAACGTTGAAACAGGACATTACTACTACGTTGTGTTTGGTTAGGTTAAATATTAACATTAAAAGGACGTTGTACTCAAACGACCAATTGTTACGTGCAAAGTACGTTGAAAAGAACGTCACTTCAACATTATGAATTGGTGATTTTTAAAAACCAATGTTGAAAGACAGTTGTATTAAGACGACTAATTCTTAGATTGGAACAACGATGAAACAGTCACTTGAACGTTGATAAAACTTTTATCAACCTGTGTTTCTATTTTTTCAAGCCGCGCGCCGCTAATGGTTGAAATATTGCCCAAGCGGAGTAAACAATAACTCATTCACTCACTTTATTCTCTCATATCAGAAAACGTATGTTAGAGATTATAGATATATCCTCCGTTATTAAGAACAGAAATTGAAATATAGATATCGTTTTCAACCAGTACAAATTACATAATATTACCCATACGGGCGAGGATACACGAGTGGATATTTTTTTGATATCCGCACATGTGCATTTTAGTGATTCTCAACGTTGATTGGTCGGTTCCTAAGAGAATGAAAGACGATTGGTCGACGGAACTATTTTCAAGTTTCATTGATAAATCGAACGTTTCGAACGTATGTCGATTAGGTTAAAAATAAAATCGTAGAACGATGAATATTACTGTACATCATATAACTTACAGGTTGATATTTAAACGCAGTATTATTTGAAACTGTTCATCTACGTGTTAAGTTTCATTGTGGTCTCAAGATTGTACTTTTTCCAAAGGTACGGTAAGCGCTGTCTGTTTGTAAACAAACATGGCTGCCATCGAAAATTCATGAAATCTATCCAAGCACAAGAATTTCACTGATCCATTAGTAATTATTAACACATAAAAACAACAGGGACTCAAATTCAATACATACATTCATGAAAGCAATAACTTTTACAAATCAACATACTCATAGTTGATCAGCCCTGGGAACAATCCTACCGTGATCATAGGCCGATTAGAGTTATCGTTCTTGACACTTGCTACGTAAATGAAAGTAACGTCGAAAGAAACAAATGTTGTTCAAACTTCAGATTATTTGATTATCCTGACATACAGACTTGTTTTGATGCATTCTTTGTAAGTTTCTCTTAAAGATATTGCCATTTTTATCAAGAATTGTTTAAAAAAATTGACAGGTTTTTGACATTTTCGTTACAACATTGTGCCGTCAACAACACATCACAGTGGTAGTACGGCGTGACGATCGGCTGATTCAAATACTTACTATCTTTATCAAATAATGTTGTTTGTTAAGAGTTTTATGTGTGTTACTGTGTTCAATGTTGAAAAGTGTATTATATCATTCAGGGACATTATTTTCGTCATTTTCGTATTGTTTTGAAACTGAACTAGATTCCGATGCGTTGTTGACTAATTCACTCTGGAGATGTTCGGTTGGACACGCGTATGAATACTGATCAGCTGATTGGTATCACTTACTACAGCATTACTACGATTTCTCAATCGCATCTTTTCAGTCGTTTTTTAATCATATTTCATTACAAATGGGTAATATATAGAATAACCAACTCGGTACGAGTGATTACGGGATATCTGCCCTCGTCAAAATAATGTTCAGTCGCTCGCCAAGGCTCGCGACTGTGAACATTATTTCGACTCGGGCAGATATCCCGTAATCACTCGTACCTCGTTGGTTATTCTCTAATTAGGGCATATGATATATTACCGATACAAATATTTTGAAAAAAATACAATAACCAATATGTTTTTCGCATGAAATCTTGTATTGCCTTACAAAAGAACCACAACCGAACGAACATTAGAAGGTGTAAAGATCCACAACATCATACATTCGACTAAAACATAAAGGAAATAAAGTGCGCCTGACTCGTGATGTTAAAAGACATGACATCGTTGAAAATGTGGCCGCTTATAAATGAAAGGTGTATCTTGAATATGAAAACATATAACAGAAATATAGTTAATATTGTCTAGACTCTTTCAAATATATCGAGTTGCGTTAATTGTTCAAAGACAATACTTTCTCTCTAATACTATACTCTCTATGAGCATGGGTCTATTGAGCCACAACCATACAAAAATTTAGATATAAATAAAAGACTAATTATTTGTTTTAGGTGAATATTCATCACCCCCCCCCCCCCCCCTCCCCCCCAAACAAAAAACGCGTCCCCGGCGTCAATTCCAGCCTCTGACCCAGCGTGTATTTGAGACCTGATCTCAATTCGAGTAATGAAGTTATGGTGTTGCCTAAACTTGGAAGCTTTAAAAAATCATTGTTCCACAAAGGAACTTAAACCAGATAAAGCATTAATGTGTAAGTTGATATATCCCTTTCAAAGTCAATCATCCCCGTCTTATCTTGCATAAGTTATTTGGTGTGCGCAAAGCAAAAATATTACCAGCTGATAAGCTGAGCATATAATAAATGTTCATTTGAAAATGTGTATAAGGACAGAAGATGTTAAGTATGATGGTGGAGGGGTCAGTATATAAATATTTAATACACCCGAGGATGTCATATTGGCCATACCTGATTAATCTGTGAAGCGTATTAAAATGTCCAAGTTATCGCCCCTTATTTGTAGCGTTGCTTCGACCTCTATTCCTTATACTAATGCTTTCTTCACACTAACCTATCATGCGTGTCAGTGCGGGCTACATATTATGTATAATACCATATGAATCGTCGTGATGAGACATGTTATTGGGGATAAACATTGGCATTTAACACGATTGATGAAAGTAAAGTTAAATAATATTGCAAATTGTTATAAACTGTGCTCATTTATCGCTGTTGCATATCTTCCACATACAAACTGGAGAGATGCTTATAAACAGAACATAGAGGTTATATGTTGCGCCTTTATAATCTTACAGCCGCCTTCAGATAAACGAATTTACAGCAGTCTTTAATTTCAGTTAGAGTAACAACTATATATACGCATTCGTTAGTATCCAAATTCCGGTTGGTTTTAAATTAAACATAAATTGAATCCTACAAGTACATGTACACGCAAAATAGGTTTGTATATGTTATGTTCTAAAAGTCACAGTCAAACATTATAATACCAAATCTTTATCAATAAATTTTGAAAAGACTTGTAATGAGTCGACTGAATGCGTAGTAAAGTATATAGCTACAGCCAATGCCGTCTGAAGTATTTTTCATATTTTTTCAAGGATGAGTCTATAATAAAGTCTATAATAATGGCGTGAAGGAGTAACATTAATCTTCTGTTCAGGATTACAAGAAAACGTTTATTTAGATATATTCATTCAAATACGTGAATGAGATAACCTGCATTTTCAAAATTATTATCAGAGGAATACTTGACAGTGTGGAGTAACTAAGGAAGTCTGGTTTGACCTCGTAAAAATTCAGATTGACTCATTGAGCCATGTCGGAATTTATGAAAGGAAGTCTTAGACAATATATCATGAAACAGACTATTTAAATTATTGAATACTGTTGTTAATACAACTGGTTTATAATTTTCGTTCCAGAAATAGATAGATAAGAACGAGCAAGAACATTTTAAATATCTGTTTGGATATTGAAAAAAAACACATATATTTTGTACTGAGATAAGATAAGATAAGATAAGATAAACTTTATTATCCCCGCGGGGAAATTTGTGTTACATTCAAAGAGCTTTGCATAAAAAATAAAAAATCACAATTAAATAGATATATGAAATATATACAACAATACATGTTGCACTACAAGCAGTAATATTAAAGCATTGTAAACAATTAAGGGTGTTACATTGAACAATACATTTATGATTACAGTGCGACGGTTAGTCAGATTTACAAATTTGTATGTAAATTTAAAATCTTGATATTGTATGGAACAAATGATTTTGTACTTCTATTAGTTTTGAAATGCCCAGAAGGTAAAAATTCATAACATTCATTTAGAAAGTGGGATGGGTCAAATTGAATGGCTAGAGCTTTATTTTGAACTTTTGAATCAAACTGAAAGGAAAGGTGTTCAAGATTGATGCCGATTGATGATGGCTATATTTACAATTTGTCGATTTTAATTTTCAGTGATAGGGGAAGATTGCCCCATACCATGCATGAAAACTGAAAGTCAGCTGAATGGTTTTGATGATAGAACAATTTTAGAATACATGTGTCAAAATTAAAAGATCCCAGGAAGAAAAGTCGTTGTTGAGCTTTAGCATGGACACGGTGTGTATGAGATTTCCATGAGAGTTTATCATCAATTATGGGTCCCAGGTATTTATACTCGTCTCCTACTTCAACTTCCTGTCCGTCAATAGTAACTGGCTCCAGGTTTTCCCTTTTTCTGCGGAAGTCAATTAAATTGTCTTTACACCATTGGTTAAATGAATCAATATTTTCTCTATAGTCTAATTCTGATTGATGAATGAACCCAAACTTGAAATTCAAACAGGAGGAAAATAGAGATACACAGTCATTTGTATATAGAGAGTAAAGAGGACATGTACAGGCGACAGGACGCAGCCTTGAGGAGCACAAGTACTCAGGAGATTCACTTCAGAGAGCGTAGAATTAACTCGAACAAATTGGGGACGATTAATTAGAAAAGCTTTAACCCATTTAATGAGGTTACTGTTTACTCCCATATTGAACAATTCCTTAACTAATATAAGATGTGGTTGGATGGTGTTAAACGCCGAGGAAAAATCTGCAAATAGAATTCTTACATATGAAGATTATATTACAGATTATTTATAATGGATCTTAGTATTTGATAGTAAAGTAAAAGTAAAGTAGCCTACCTGCATAACACATGCACTTGGAAATATTTCATATGATTTAGGCTAATGTTAAAACAACAAAGTTGAAAACCCGCCACGTTACTGTGTCTTGTGTGTGCGACCGCAAATATACATGCATTATTGTCCTATACTTGACGCAAAACTAGTGTTAAAAGTGCGACTAATTCTTTCACTTTTGAACGCAATTTTGTTTTCAATATTGCTGAGAAAAACCGAACGAAAAATATGTGATGAGGCAACTTTTTTTATGATATAGCAGAGAGATTTAATTTGAAATCAATTATCGAAATTGTTGAAGAGATTTGCAAGATCAATCATTGTGGATATGTGATATGGCCTGTTGTAATGTGTTCAGCTGTGCACGCAAAGTTTATAAACAGGGTTTCGAGTTGACAAAAGGTAAGACAAAGGCTATTACAATCGGCGAGTGTTGCTATACTTATTGCTTGTTTCAATGATACACAAGAATTTGCATGTCAAATTCGTTCCAAAAAGTGTATCAGTTATAGTTAACCACACTAACCGAAAATCGTCAGAGCACTCTGTCGTCCTTAGTTTTCAGACGTAATAGCAGTGGTCGAGGTTATAAAATCTTTCTTATCTGGGGGCAATTACTGGAAATAGAATATTAATATATCATCTGAATATTTTTGTAGGCGCATATCCACCCACTCGTGGTTGCTCAAGGTACATTGTTTCCCTTGGTCAATGGTATTCTTTCACCGCCCGATCATTTTTCCAATTAAACTCCCTGGGGAGTATTCAACCGGATTCCACATATATGTGGCGCTCAGGTTAGGGACCGTCCTATGCCTCACAGGGTACCCAGCTGGGTGAACTAAGACACATAGTCACAGCAGTTTGTCCAACACTGCTGAACGCTGATATCCGACAGCTCGACGTATGCACGTGTTCATGTATCCACCATTCCGCCACTGACATGAATTCGTGGGCTCCAGGGTGACACTTACAGAGTTCTAACAGAGGTGAACTCTAGGTTTTTACACCTTGGTTTGGATTGGATTCGAACCTCGGACCTCAAGAACGTGAGACCGGCGCTCTTGCCGACTGAGCTATCCCGTAAAAATGTCACGATTGTAAAAGATTATCATTGTTGAATTGGGGGTACGAGGGTTCGCACCCCTCCCCATGGAGTTCCAAATATAATAGATTTTAGGAGTTTCCTATACTATATAAATTGATATAAAAACAGTGTTAGACGGGGGACTTTAATTCTGCAAACAGCCTAGTTTTCCTGTGGACACATATTCTTTGATCAAAAGTCATCACTTTTCGTAATCGTATTTGTAAAATCGATATATCGCACCGTTTGCTCCCAAATATGGAAATCCTGTACCCGCCCCTGGTTTGATTTCACTTCCACAACCTACTAGTATATCAACCTATTTCTGATAAAGTATACAGTTGTGAAGGGTCCTATATATAAGAAACTCAGATAAAGATAAGGCGCCAAGTCGTTGGCGAGAAAGAAAACTGTTTGTGATGCAAACAATATGCCTATAACATGTAAACTTTGTGTATTTAAATGTCAACACAATCAGGACAATCATACATTTTAAGTATTTCTTAATCATTCTATTTCGTTTATTGATATGGTGACGGACAAAAAGTTGAACAAAACTGACATCAGATCGAGGTGTAGGCAATGCGTCTCTAGATTGATATTGAAATGAATTAATTTCTTAAGTGTTACGAATGCATCTCAGATACGTTCATTATCTATGCAGATCGTAAACGACGAAATTTTTATTACTCGAGATAATAAATAAATAGCATTTGCTTTGCAGGGATCTGATTCGCTGAAGGCCGTCAGAGCGATTCTGTTCATACCCGTGTAAACTTAATTTCGTGACGTCATAATACATATGACGTCATATCTAGCCACGCCCCCGTGGCGGACCGTTTTTCGCGTCATAGTGCATCTCCTTTTGTTGTTAAATTGTGTATTTGAAGAAACAATATGTCTTCAAAACAATAAATATATGCAGATTTATTTATAAGAATTGACTTCGAAATTTATAAAGTTTATGGAGGTATAAACTTATAAAACGCAGTGCAAACTTGGCATAAATCCGCTACGCGGATTTACACAGTTTGCACTGCGGTTCTTAAATGACTTTGCATTAAGCAAGCGAAAGCGAGTTTGATACCAAATTATTCACGAGTTTCAGAAACATAGTTTTAAATGGTAAGAAGATTAGTATTCTTTATAGCATTTACCCTAAAAATAAAAATCAACCAAAATTACCGACAGCTTGCTGAAACAAAAATTGCCGCGACTCGGCAGCCATTGTGACGGCGCGCTTACACTGTGGCGTTACAACCACTCACTTTTGTGACGTCATACTTGCATTGTGATACTACACTACTTTCATATTATAGATTATAACCCGATGAAGTATGACTTTTATTACCTACGAGGGCAATTATATTGAGGTTCGTATTTTTTCATATGTTGCCCGAGGGCAATTTATCACTTTTTCATTGTGACGTCACGTTATAAACAATGCTTTCAAATATTGACGTCACGGTTTAACCTATGACGTCACAATCTATACGGGTCGGCGGCGACTAGTCCGCCTGTGCTGAGAAGTAGGTTTTGAGTATTTTCTTAAATTTTGCGACTACGGTAATCAACAGAATATCATATTCGTGTAAATACTAAAATTTAGCCATTCGTGTCGTAAACATAGTATGTCATGAACACTCATATAATATCCTCTATTTACGAAACGAGTGTGAATTTTTGTATTAGGGCTTACCCGAGCGAGAGCGAGGGTTATACATACACTTGCACGAGCTTCGTAAAAGTCATATGACACATTTCAGAGGGTCATCATTTCTTTATTACCGCTTCAAACCAATATTTCATACCAATTTTCATTCAATTTTAAGAAATATCACGTCACAGGTAAATTGTGCTCATAATGATGTGAAAATATGTCACTACTTGTTTTCAGCCAGGTATATGGGTAATAATACCGTATAAATATTACGTATACACTGCGGTATCTTACACGGGCGAATAATAAATCACTTTATCATCAACAAGCGATATCTCATGTATGCGCAATACAGTTTGGGATATATATGCTCTTTCACGTAGAGACATTTTTTATACTTTATCGCTAAGATATTTGATTATTCTCCGAAAACGATGGATTGTAGTATGGACACGTTGAACGATATGTCGTCAGTTTTATTTCGAACGCAGAAAAGAACAGGATTATGGCGTTTGGATAATGGTTGAAGATGGAGAATGCAATAGACATTGTGTCGTGGATTCGTGAAAATAATCAACTCGCCACCCCGGGCCTCGATAATTACTTTCACGAATCCACTCCCTATCATGCATTTTCTATTACTTCAAAGCCGTATGGTGAAATATTTTGTCATCCCAAAGTTCTTTTAAATATATTTAGATCGACAGTAACGTTCCGTATTTGTTATATTCAGATTGATTCAGTGTTTTTATTCATAATTATCACGTGATTTTGTATACTTATAGTTTTGCCCTGCGAAGCTTCATGTAAACTTTATGTAAAATTTCATTAACTGATGTGAGTGTATTTACTCGTGTGCGCATGTAATAAATTTTGTCGTCAAATGGTACAGTCTTAATCTTAAATAATTGCAAAACATGAATAACTAAATCTAAGAAACAAAAGAAAAGTATCAACTTAAAGTGAATCAATTCAAACCAAATGCAATCTGGCGATAATGTTTCAACATTCAGGATCATTAATCTAGATCTATGACAAAGCTGGTATCATCTTAAAAGCTAGCGAGGGTTACGATAGATACCAGCTAGCAAATAAGTACAACTTTGTTGCAACGCCATATTGAAGATAAGGGCAATGTGGTGAAACAAGAAAAGCCTTTAAAAAGGCAAGCTTTGGGGCACCCGGTTATGTATCACTATATAGAACCAGGAAATTTAGGTTAGGGAGGACGGGGACGGGGACGGGGACGGGGACGGGGTCTTTTACTTGAATATTTTTTTTAAATCGGAGACGCATATTTTTTGCTCTTTGTTGTGATAGTTATCAGTACACTATGTACATAGTACAACATCTCGTTCGTTCCGCTTAAATTCCACCCAATGATAGATACGTCTCCTATCTCAATTATGATATAAATTGTTATGATATAAAATTTCTAAACATTAATATGGCAATTCAAATCTATGTTGCTTTAAGTTTAAAAGATAGCTGACGGTGAGTTTAATACAAGAGTCAGTGATTAATTAATAGAGAAATTGTTGCGCTAGTAAACTTTTCGGGATACCGTATTTCCTCTAATAAGCGCCGGGTCTCCAATAAGCGCCGGGCCTCTAATAAGCGCCGGGGGTCATAGGTAGTTGAGAAAATAAGCGCCGGGCCTCTTATAAGCGCCGGGTCTCTAATAAGCGCCGGGTCCTAACCATTAGATAAATGCTCCCTAAGTAAACATTTACAAGTGGACGTTGTAAACACGGCTTAAAACAAACTTCAATTTTTCTATGAAAGAAATAAGCGCCGGGTCTCCAATAAGCGCCGGACCTCTAATAAGCGCCGGGGGGTAAAGGGGTGCTGAAAAAATAAGCGCCAGGGCACTTATTAGAGGAAATACGGTACATTGTTTTCCAATACCCGCAAATTTAGTTTAAACCGGACGAATTTCCCATTGACTTTCAGGTTAATTACATGTTGCAAGAATAATTTTCCTTAAGTGAGTGTTGATCGTATTACAGCCGAAAGTTGCTAAAAATTTTAGAAAAGATCTCAGCTACAAGATCATTATTTTCATTATATTATAGGATGACATTAAAGAATATATAGAGAATCTCACCCATCGGTCTTCTGATATCAAATATATCAACACAAGTTGATAAAAGTACCAAATATCCAAGGCTTGTTTTTCTTTTTTGGCAATGGGATAATTTTGATGTTTTCCAAAGAGTGGGAACATGATGGAAACTTAATGATAGTTGACAAAACGTTTGGAAAATATCAGCCAGTTGCAACTTGCACTCTGCACTCTTTTAGAACTACACCTAGCAAATTATCAGGTCCACAGTCTTTATGTGAATTTATCTTAGCAAAAGACGTTAACACATAATCTTTAGAAATATCTAACACCTCACATGGTGGGAGTGATTCAAGTACAATGTTTCTTTCTTCTGAAAAATTACAACTTTCAAAGCGATATCTCCTCTGAAACACAGTTTTGGGTGATAATTTATCATATTTTAGACCCTGTCGAAAGTGTCGATACTTTCTTCGAAAGACACCTTTAATCGTAAACAAATCACCCATAACGTTATTTTTTGAAATTGCATTGAGTGAACGATCAGTCATTGACAAGGCGGGACATTTAGCGTTAGCGTAAAATTGAAGGAACCGAATTCCTAGTTGATACAAAAATGGAATGTCGTTTCCGAATGTGGAATGCAAAAAAATACACCGAATAACTACAAAACAGCTCACATGCACATGCAAACTTGATATTTTTTAAGGGTGTAAACGCTCATCCATATATTTTTGAAAATTTACAATATATTTTACATCATAACATTATTATAATAATCAGTTTCCGAATTAAAGCTTGCCAATTATTTCGTACCACCCACATGGTCACGTGGGTATAAATTTGCAACAGCTCTGTCCATTGGTCGTCGAAATACCAGAATATGCTTAAGACAAATATCATTGGCTGAAACTTCTCTTTGAAGTTTCCAAGAGTATTATAGAGAGAACCTTCTGCCATTAGTTTTCAATATCAAATGTTACATAACTTTGGGGTCTCTGGACCCCAAAGCAATAAGAAAAAGCAACAATGTTTTAAAATAAGGATGTAAATGCACCATATTTGAGCTAACTAGGTCACTATTGATGCTTCAGAATGAGTTTGATATTTGAGATCAATCACATTTATATCAAGAGATGAAAAAAACAATCAGTTTATATATATTTTTTAGACATGCAGTTGGTGATTCTAGTTATTGATTTAAACCACGTTACAATTTCAAAAATGGTTAGCATCTGTAAATTTCGACAGTTACATCTAAATATATTCTTATAAAAACATATTTTAACCGAACTGGACAAAAAACTATCATTTGCATCATAAATAAAGAATCTAACAATGTACAGATGTAGAAAATTATATTTTCATATGGTAACAGCTAGGTTGCAAAGTTACTGTATGTGTTAAATTATTGTTTTCATATTCCAAGAAGTTTTCTGTTCTTTTCGACTCTTGTCAGGACAACATAAACTGGCAAAATCCTCCGGAAATGTGTGAGATATATTACCATACAACTATAACCCTGTCTTTTATTTAGGAAAAACTCAACATCAAAGACGTATCTCAAGAAATATAGTTCGCGATATAGAGTATCCTCCCTAGCAACTTAACGGCCTCGAAACCCAGAAACCTGAGTTTCGGGGCTCCCTAGACTTACATGAAGTAAAAAAATATTAATCCTCATAAACGATTAGGAGTCTCATGGCTACAGGTCTAGACTTGCTCATCAAGAGGTTTCGTAGTGTCAAAACGTTCCTAACTACAGTCTAGGTGTAAGACTATGATGTTCATAAATCTACTTGGATCGTAGAGTAGGACTCTGTGGGAATGCGCACTTGAAGGTAATTTCACGACGTTCTGCAAGTCTAAGGGGAAGTGACGTCAGCCGCATATATCTAACGCCATGTGGTATGACGTGTTCCCGCGGCGTTATCGAGTTACAAGACGTAAATTCATATTAAGGCCTACATTAGTTTGGCTGGTGAAAAATTCGAATATAGTTAAGCTATGCATTTTTTGGAGAGCAGAAAGACGACTATTGAAACATCACGACCAAATTTGACCATTGTGTTTGAAAACTGGGATCGAAAGACTGGACCACGTGTTTGTTCAGGTATTTGTGTCTTCTAGCTTGTTCAATGATTCCCTTGAATTTTCCTTATTTTCCATTAAAATTCATTGATAAAATAAATCCACATAGATTAAATTTATGTTAAGAATAATCTAGATGATTTCTTATATTTGAAAGTGTCGTTTAAAAATTGTGACAGATGACTTAGATCTAACCTTTGCATAAGTTAGCTTAACATTGGTTTCAACTCGTTTCCCTTTCAGCAATATGGCAATGTAATCTCCCCATCCAGTTGCACATGTTATCATGCCTAGTCTAGTAGATGATCTTTGAATGCAGAGGAAACAGCACAGCAGATCGAAAGTGTTTCAAACGGCAACGGCAAAGAAGGTATGTAATGAGAGGTAGACTTCTTATCTTTATTAAAAAAATCTGTACTAATTTTCAATTTATCAAGTAAAGTGACTTGTACATGGTCTTTTCCAATGTGCTTGACTTTAATCTGAACTTGTCTATTGACATTATAGGCCTAATGGTAGTGGCCCATTTAAATTTAAGAAAATTACCAAAATCATGCCTGAAAATGGCCCATTGTCAAAGATGTCTTTCCCAATTCCTGGTCTTATTTTCAAGAAAGAATCATCTGATTGCATAATGACGTGATAATGTTTGACGGCTTACTGGCCAACTTGGTGACACTAGTTATGAGTGACAATTGTCACAAATATTGATAATTAAAAGTTTAGAGCTTCGGATTTACGGTGGACTTGAGTCATTCCCTCTTTTTTCAATGGCCCATCAATTTTGTGCACATGTCGAAAAAACATAAGATTTTTTTAAAGAATGATGCTGAAAAATGTATGTGTGCATATGGTAATTTCTAATGTGAAGGAGAATTCAGGTAGTTACTTTAAATGTAACATTTGTTAGATAAGCAGGGGTAAATTTATCTGCGATTCCTGCTTCAAATACTCATAAAATTTAGAAAGGACTCATAAATATTTAAGCTGCGAGTCCTGGGATGCATATTTTTTTTGTGTGATACTATGTGCTTACTTATTAAAGGACTCATTTAAATCAACTTGGACTCATAAGACTTTATGGTAGCGACTAGCGAGCGAGTCCCTTGACTCAGAGGGTCATATCTGTAGATTGATCACTGGATAAGTCATCAGAATAACAATAATGCATTATGCAGTATGTATTTGTAATTATCATTTCATCTCAGTTACCAGGAAAGTTGATCATATAACTTAATATTTATCTTTGGTCCCTACTAAATATAGTTAAACCCTAAAATGGACGATTGAGGGCCCCGTGACCAAAGATAATTAAACAAATCTCAGCTTCTCAGAAAGACTAACTTTGATTCATGCAATGATATGTTGACATAAGTTGAATAGTAATTTAGGAACAAGGGGTATTAAAATGGGTACCATCCCTCCGTTACATCTACTCATATCTTTCGTACATTGTACCTTATCGACCATTTTATTTCAAATTGAATTGGTCATTGTTCTTTTGGACATTTATAGTTTAGTTTAAAGTGACACAGAGTATCTTTTTTAAAATTTCATTCTAACATGACACGAAAACTAGTTTGAAAATACTGCGTTCTGATTGGTTACTCATAAACATTTTGGAGTAATTATTTCGCCGATAATCACCTCTAAATATTTACGACCGCTTCACATTCCTCCGCGCACGCGTATACAATCTGCACTCAGCGACTTTCTGTTTACAATAGACATGTTGGCGACGACACTTTAAATTTCAATATCAGAAACTTGTCGACATTTTGAAACACCTACAAATTTTAATCGAATAACCAGGGTTTTGGTTTCTGTTTGAAGTGTTTCTTACTGCTTCGCGATGTAAATTAATCACAGTCCACAGATCTATAAACAAAATCAACGATCGCACACCTCTCATACAGCAATTCGTCAAATGAACGGAAGAGACTTTATTCTTTAATTTCGCAGAATGCTGTCACTCCCCCTACCTCTAATTTACAAGTGACCACTTCTCCTGTCACAGTTTCCCCAACCATGACACAAAATACAACTTTCTTGACAGCTTCCACTATGTTTGAAACCGTTCACCGCAGTGAACAACTTTTCAGAGTAACGTCCCTTGATTTGGTCAGTCCTTGTCGCTCTTGTAGGGGTGATGGGTCGACCAATGTATTTAGGTAAAAAATCGAAACTTTGACGACATTGAAAATGTGTTTTCTATTGATAATATGCTTAATAGATTACAGATGAGTCTATTTAAACACGTTTTTTTCTGTATGTAACGACATTTTAATTATTATGTGTCTTTTATGAAAGTGGACTGTACCGTTGTTTTGCCAGTGAGTGGAACCGGTCTGCACCGGTTTGACCTAATCACATTGCTTTTGCGCAAGTCAAAATAGTTCCACCTTTTTTTACTAATTAGTCATGTTAGAATGGTGATAAATCCATTCTGTTTTTTATTTTGAGGTTGTATGTCGTGCATTCTTTACCCCTAAATAAACATTTCAAACCTCGCAAGCTCGGTTTGAAATTATATTTAGGGGTAAAGAATGCACGACATACAACCTCAAAATAAAAAACAGAATGGATTTATCCCCTAATTTGGTTTTGCTTTGATAAGCTACAAAATATCTAATATGCTGATTAAAGTTCATATCTCATCACTGGACTTGCAAATATATCCATTTATGCATAATATCTCTAAAATGCTTGATTTTATGGAAAAATCAAGAAAACATCTCAAATAAGTTTTATATTCGAAATTATGCATCCAGTTAATCTACCTATTAGTTACAATACCTAATACACAATATCGATTCGAATATATCTTCCTGTCAGCTTATGACAAGGTTTCAAAATAACGTTTGGCAAATTTGTGAGTGCCACTCGAGCCACATTGCCCGGTTGTCACTCAAAATCCCGACTTTGAATGGTCGTATTTTCGCTCAAATGTACTGATTGACCTTTAACTTGTTATTTTCATTAACAGTTAGTGGTTACCGATGTAGTAACATCGATTTCAAAATGTGACATACATGATCTTATCAACATACTCTGTGTCTCTTTAATAGCTCAATTATTGTTCTCAAGAAGAGATTTTATGAATGCTTTAATTGAATTTGACATTTTTAGAACTCTCCTGTGAGAGAGTCACAATTCTCAGGCTAGCAAACTGTAAAGTTTTGTTTGGGAAAAAATCCCCTCGAATATGTCCAGGCAAGGCAAACAAATTGCCCTAAAACAGAGTGAGTATGATCGTTGAAAACTTATTAGAGAAATTCAAGCCTAGCTAGTTTTTGGAAGGTTGCTCCACTTCCATGTATAACTTAATTTACTTAAAGAGGTGTTACGAACCATACTGAAGGAATGAGATGTTTACATGATTTTAAAATTGAAAATTAATTCCATATATTATTTGTATGTGAAAGGTACTCTCATTTAAGAAGCAGATATTTATCATTTGTATCATTACCTGTAAGAGATAAACAAATATTGTATAATTTGCTAAATTCTAAAAATATTGATGCCATTAAATCTCTTGCAATTTATTTAAAACATGTATTCATTGTAAGAAATGTCACCGCCACATGTACCACATTATTCATCAACTGTACTTGTACTATAGGCCTCAAGGTCTGAACTACTGAATAAACAAATCTGAAATCTGAATGAGATGTGCTGATGTGATGCAAATCCCGATGCACAGTAGACTAGAGTACAATATTGTTTTCACAAAATATTTGGATCAATTAAATTAATCAAATTAATTAAATTAATCAATTAAAGAATTTGATTTTACTTGGTTTGATGTAATTTTGATATGAGGTTCTTGTGTGCGTAATTAGTATTAATAAATATCTTTAATATCGCTTTCTCAGTTTTCACCATGTGCATTATACAATATATCCTGGATAATTTTTTTCGTGATATGATACTGTGTTGCGGTATCTTTACACCTCTAATAATTTAAACAGAGGTTTTCTATGATTCTTACCCAAGTGGGCATGATTATTCCGGGTATTAAAGTTTGCATAATGGTCATGGGAATTACAGATTTTATAAAAATAACTCGCATTTTGATTGGTTGACGGAACTTTTTTACACCCATTCATGATTCTCTTTGATCTTATATTTCAGTCGAGAGATATATATGACAAATCTTATACCTAAGTTGCGAAAGTCACACATTACTACAACATTTTTAAAGGGAAGTTAAGAGCTTTTGATGGGTTTTTTGCCGTAAATACTATTTCAAATCTTCAAGGCGGCGCTGTGTGGGAGAGTCGCCAGCTGAACTGTCATTACGTCATAGCTCTATGACGTCATTAAACATGACGTCAAACAGTGACGTCATAACATTCCTCGCTAGGCTTAATTGTCAAACGTAACGAAAGCTAACGACGTATAACTTTTTCTCTCTGGTTGTGCGCGGTCAATAAATAGATTTTTTTGTCATACGAGACAATATGTTTGTTATAAAATGTGACATAAAAATTATTAACACAGTATTTATAATTAGAGCAAATTTTGCGAACTACTTCGAGCCGCCCATCGTGAAGTAGTGAGCAACATTATGAATGGCGTATGAGTACAATTTGTACTTTACCGACCGCGCATAGTTTTTAATGTTACTCTTTTTTCCCGTTTTATGCATTAAAATGATCTTGGGTAAGAAAAAGAATAACCAACTGGGTGCTCGGAATTACGGATTATTTGTCCCTCGTTAATTATTGTATCAAACTCCTCGCTGAAGCTTGGAGTTTATCGCAATAATTAACTCAGGACAGATAATCTGTAATTCCTCGCAACTCGTTGATTATTCTTATAATATCATTCATCTGTGCATACATGTAAATCAGTGTAACAATGTAAAGTAAAAATACTGTCTGCAAAAACAAACTTCATTGAAGCTGTAACATTGATGTATGGATGAAAGGGGTATTTGTAGTTCTGATGGCTCTTGTTTTTTCTATTACATACCCTGAAAAGAGTGCTGTGACATAACTGTGTCGAATCATAATCTTTCTTTAATATCATTGCGATACCTATCGAATCGGGACATTGACTGTATTGTCAGAACGCTTACAAATATCGAATTTTATTATTCTTGGCTTCAGTGGACACTGGACAGTATAAAATCAATAAGTCAACCTTTAAGATAAATTTCATTATAGAATGTTTCTTTGTAAAAATAAAAAATGAAATTGTGTAATCAAAAGGTTTGTTATACTCAATGAAAGGACTGTATATCAACTAGATTTTGCACAATTAATAAATCTACTATTAATGTTGAGAAAAGGGAATATTACACTCCACTTTACTTTTTACTCATGCACCAATATGCAGCGATGAATTGTTTGTCAGTTGAAAAGCAGTGTTGTTTCTAGGGGGTCAGGTAAGGGGGTCATTTTGACCTCTTTTTTTAGGCGATTGGTCCCCTGGCAAAAGTAAAAGTATCCTATTGCTCCAAATTTTAAGGTACACCTATCAGGACCTGCTCTAGGTACAATGTACAACACCAGAGAACGCAATTTGTTGACATGTAAATCTGAACATCATCAAGTGAGACTCTTTTGTCAGTCTTACTTCTCTTTAATCATACCGACTGTCATTTAAAAAAATCAGATAAAAGATTAAGAAATTAAGATTTGATTTGCTTATTTGCTAACATGATTGAAGTTTCTATTTTGCAACCTTTACTTGTTTCACATGCTTAATTTCTTTGATCGATCATTCCAGTGTTCACTGTTGACTGAAAAGAGTGATCTTGTGTTGGACAGATTTGAGCTGAATATGCTGGCATCGATTCAACCGATATTCAACCTGAAATTCAGCTTCTTTGGGTACATTATACTTGCAGTCTTACAACAATGTAAGTTATCAATCTTTGTTTTCTGATTTTAATGAATTTCTAAACTTGATATTTAATGTTACATTGTGATAACTTTACACTTAACTTGAAAATATCCATTGGCGGCCATTTTGTGTGAACACCTTTAATTCATTTTGTGTAAGAAAAATTAATTGCATGGCTAAACTTTACATTATATTTGAAATATTACTGCTTCATTTAGTTTAAATACATTTTCTTTCAATTGGAACCATTAAATTTCATTTTTATGACATCACCTTATATTCTCCCGAAAAACAAGCTTACTGCCCCTTTAATGACGTGTTGACAAATGTGAAATGTGAATCATTACACTCCACTTTACTTTTTACTTATGCACCAATATGCCGCGATGAATTGTTTGTCAGTTGAGAAGCAATGTTTCTAGGAGGTAAGGTAAGGGGGTCATTTTGACCCTTTTTTTGCAGATTGGTCCCCTTGCAATAGTAGAAGTATCCTATTTCTCCAAATTTTAAGGGACACTATGTGACCAATCAGGACCTGCTCTTGGTACAACACTAGAGAGGGCATTTTTTTTAAATCTGAACATCATCATGTGAGACTCTTTTGTTAGTCCAATTGTTTTGAGGTTCTTACCAAACCTTTTTTTGACAATTCCAAATAAAGATATATTAAACTTCTATTTTTTTATTTGTTTGGTACAGACTTGTTTCATCTGCAGAGTTTCATATTTCACTTTAAATTAATAAATGCATCATATTAAACTGGCCAAGAGTTTCTCCTTGTTATATTTGTTAACAATATGTGTCATTTTCATTGCTTTCATTCCCTGTAAAGAAAAATAACATTTATGTTATATTACTTCTCTTACATCATAACGACTGTCATTTTTCAAAAATCAGATAATAGATTAAAGAAATTAAGATTAGTTTTGCTAATTTTCTAACGTGATTTAAGTTTCTATTTTGCAAGCTTTACAATGTTTCACATGCTTCACTTCTTTGATTGATCATTCCAGTGTTGACTGTTGACTGAATAGAGTGATCTTGTGATGGACAGATTTAATGCTGGCATCATCAACAGATATTCAACCTGAAATTCAGCTTCTTTGGGTACATTATGTTTGCAGTCTTACAACAATGTAAGTTATCAATCTTTGTTTTCTTTGTTTTCAATGAATTTCTGAACTTGATATTTAATGTTACATTGTGATAACTTACCCTTAACTCATTAAGGCTGGACCTTTTCAAGCATGTCCATGTCATAACTTTTAACCTGGTTTATAATGTCTAACATTCAGCTAGGATCATTAATCAAATACAAATTTATTACATGATCAGCGATGAAACACTTGAGTTTTAACAGTGAAGTAAACTAGGCAACACCAAAGCTCAAAGCTATATTATATTTCTCTGTGACCAGTGAGGATAAATTCATTAAATTGTATTGTCACTGGTCAGGTGTCAGAACTGCTTTCAGCTAAGTTACTAAGGTGAACAAATGGGGGTAACTTTCCAGTGTTAAAGTCATTTTAATTACATTTTTCATTGAAAATCATATAATGAAAAGAATAGTACTTCCAAATACCAGGTTTATTTCATCTTGTGACATTGGTACAGTTGATATTTCATGACTAATGCTAGAGGACTTGTGAAATGTCAAATTTACCATGATGACACTGGATGAAATAAACCTGGTATAATGGAAAGTAACATTACTGGTATGTATCCTCTATATATCTAATTGTTTAAGGCCATTTTATTATCCACAGATTCAACATGGACTATGAATTCATCAATTCAAATACTTGCCACTCAGTTATTGGCAGAATGCAAAGTGAAATGACAAGGCCTTGAAGGTAAAACACATGAAAATAGTAATATATTAGTATGTGATATTGATGACAATAATAAATGACTTAAATGTTAGCACTTATCTATAAATGTTTTTATGCCCCCGAATCGGAGATTCCGGGGGTATATTGTTTTTCACCTGTCCGTCTGTCCGTCCGTCCGTCTGTCCGTCTGTCCACAAAAACTTTAACCTTGGTCATAACTTTTGATTGGTCGGAGCTAGGTCTTTGATACTTGACATATGGATATCTTGTGATGAGACCTTTCAGATGACACCATGACATTTGACCTTGTGACCTTGACCTTGACACAGCGAGCCTTTTCCGAAAACTTTAACCTTCGCTATAGTTTCTACACTGTCAGTGCTAGGTCTTTGATACTTGACATGTGTATCCCTTGTGATGAGACCTTTCAGATGACACCATGATATTTGACCTTTTCCGTCCGTCTGTCCGTTTGTCCACAAAAACTTTAACCTTGGTCATAACTTTTGATTGGTCAGAGCTAGGTCTTTGATACTTGACATATGGATCCCTTGTGATGAGACCTTTCAGATGACACCATGACATTTGACCTTGTGACCTTGACCTTGACACAGCGAGCAGGATGCATCCGGGGGCATTCGTGTTTCACAAACACATCTTGTTTTGAAGAATGTATGACACCTGTCCATGACATTTTTGCTTTCCCCACTTTTTCACATTAGTAATGTATGGCTGACAGGGATTGGGAAAGACAACGTTTGCAAAGGGCCATTTTCAGGGTTTTAATGCCTGTAAGGCCCGATGGGTTTATGGCATGGCATGGTGTCTGCCGTCCGTCCGTCCATCCGTCCTTAAACTTTGTGGAATTTCGATTTCTTCTCCACAACCATAAGGCCTAGAAAGCTGAAACTTTGTGTACAGACTCCTTGGCTAGTGAGGATTATAAATTGTAGCTTTGGGCGCCCTGTGACCCCTAATAAGGGCCACATATGCCACGCCCTAAAAACCTATTTTCATCTTCTTCTCCAGAACCATGAGGCCTAGAAAGCTGAAACTTTGTGTACAGACTCCTTGACTAGTGAAGATTATTAATTGTAGCTTTGGTGGCCCTGTGACCCCTAATTAGGGCCACATATGCTACACCCTAAAAACCTATTTTCATCTTCTTCTCCAGTTGTACAAAGCCTAGAAAGCTAAAACGTTTTGAACAGCCTCCTTGACTATAGTTAGTGGGGATTGTAATTTATAACTTTTGTGACCCTATATTGCTTAATAAGGGGCCACTCTGTTAGAACTTATTTTCATCTTCTTCTCCAGAAGCATAAGGCCTAGAAAGCTGAACCTTGTCTACGTACTCCTTGACTAGTGGGAATTAGTGACCCTGTGGCCTCTGTTAAAGGACAACAGGGGCTACACCCTTAAATCTATTTTCATTTTCTTCTTCAGAAACATAGAGTCCAGAAAGCTGAAAACTTGTGTACATACTTCTTGACTAGTGAGGATTATGATTTATTTTGACCCTGTGACCCCAAATAAGGGCCACAGGGCATGTCCTTAAACCTATTTTCATCTTCATAGGGTCTAGAAAGCTGAAACCTTGTATACAGAAATTTTAGGTAATTTGGATTCTTATAGTAATTTAATAGATACATTTGGTGACCCTGTGATCCTTATAAAGTCTCAGGGATCAACATTTGCCACACCCTAAAGCAAAATTGATATGAAGCCGGATGAGCTAAGTAACTTTATTTTAGAATTGGTGACCCTGTTGCTGCTACTGAAACCTTCTGCCTCTTTTTCATTGTCTTACCCAAAATCATTAGGCATAGAATGCTAAAATAGTTTGGTATAGTATTAGTGTGGTAAAAAAGTTCACTGGCTTCCATCTCAAAGTCTTTCAGTATAATTTAATTAGACCTAAAATGTGGTTAGACTCATAGATGGAGTGGACCTTTTTACTCCTTGCACTACTTTTACAAATGAGTGTATAATTTGCATTTTAATTTTGTTCAACCTTTTTTTCAAATTTATTATAAGATAAGAAACAAGGAATATGTCATAATGTTGATTGCATTCAAACATGCTCGAGTCATTAGAGTACTGCTGTAAGTGTAGCAGGCGTGGAGCATATCTCAGCTTTAGGACCACGAAAGGTAACTTCGATGATTCCTTGATAGCGGAGTACAGAGAATGCACTGCACACAAAAATAGTGACAGCTGCCTGACATGACTTAACGTTGACATTGGCAGGGAGATCACTCGCAGTTCCTGTGTAACTCTATTGCTGGGACCATGACGATTCTTTGAAAATTTAATATTGCTGTTACTTTTGATTCTCTGTACATTGTAGTGACTTCATATCTGCATGAATTTGGTAGGAGGAATGCTGAATGATTCGCAAATCAAAATAAATCATCTGATTACCATAATAGTATGCATAACATTTCTGTCAACACCAACAGGCTGACTTTTGAACAAGACATGATTATTTTCAGCGTAATGTTAAGTTACTTTCAGCTTGTGAATGTCAAGAATGGAATTTCATGAATGACAAAAAAATAGTCTGGTTAAATTGACCTTAGGACATCACCATGGAACAACCACTTGGAAGTTTTGTTCACAGTATCTGACATGTTAGATGCCAAGAATATCTCACTTGCATGAGTTTAAGAATGTTGCATAAAGGCCTAATTAAAAAATATATTGTCTCCATTATATGGTCATTGCATTCCCATAGATAATTGATTAGTTAATGGAGATAACAATCTGTCATTGTTATGAAGAATGCATTACATCTCCTCTTTGAACTTGTTTTCAATCCTTAAATAAATATGTATAAATAGATTAGAATGTTTTTGATAATTTTCAGCATTAGAGGCATGTTGTCAAGCCAGGGCATCTCAACACAACAACAACTGAAGGATGTTCATATGCTATCATCAAGTGAGCAGAAACTTGTGACAGCATGCTGCTCTACTACATACCCAAACATACAACTCTAAAAATCTGGGTTACACTTCTTGGTAAGTTCATTATGCCAAATAGCTCTTGGTGATGGCAGAGACGGGATTATCCCGCATAGTGCTGTGGTTAGTGTGTTCGGCTTTGGATCAAGAGGTCTGGGGTTCAATTGAATAAAATCCTGACCGGGGCTCAGCAACTTTGTCTGCAGTAGAGAACTATTCTACAATAAGTAAGATTTGAGTGCAATACTACACTGAATTTAAGTGCTGTACCACCAATACTCATATACTCTTAAAAGCAGGCTAAACTCCAAATCACTTCACCTATGATATACACTGTTTTCTGATAACTTTCAGAATGTGCAATATTATTATATTGGTATAAACAGTGTTATATGCATCAAAACACATTTCTGAAAATATCCATTAATGTATAATCAATTTCTACCTAAACTTTCAGAAGAACATTGCTTAACAAATTATTTTACAGGAAGTTATATAGTGTAAACGTATCACATTTGAATAATGCAAATATTTATTTGGTCATTACCATCTAGTCATGGAGAAATCTTCTAATACATAAATCCTTTCAATTCATAGACTGTTTTTTAATAGAGATTTTGCAGTATATTGTTTCGCTGACATGACAATGCTATCGGCTCTGCACATGGTTCCGTGGTTCTAAATGCTTTTGTTCCCCTGCCATATTTTGGAAAAAAATAAGTATATTTTTAGCTCATCAGGCATGTAAGGCCTTATGGCATGGCATGGTGTCCGGCGTCGGTCCGTAAATTTTGCACATTTTCGACTTCTTCTCCAGAAGCATAAGGCCTAGAAAGCTGAAACTTTGTGTACAAACTCTTTAGGAAGGGGTATTATAATTTATAGCTTTTGTGGCCCCTAACAAGGATCACAGGGGCCACACCCTTAAAATATATTTTCATCTTCTTCTCCAGACCTAGAAAGCTAAAACTTTGTGTACAGACAGGGTTATAATTTGTAGCTTTTGTGGCCCTGTGGCCCCTAATAAGGGTCACAGGGGCCAATGCCCTTAAACCTATTTTCATTTTCTCCAGAAGCATAAGGCCTAAAAAGCTGAAACTTTAAAGGTTTTATTTACAGACTCATTGACAAGTTGGGATTATAATTTATAGCTTTTGTGGCCCCTAATAACAATCACAAGGGGCCACGCCCTTAAAACCTGTTTTCATCTTTGTTCTGTCGAAAACAGATAACCCCGGCCATAGAATGGCTCCTTAGAGGGTAAAAGACTGCAAAGTAAAGACAATTTCCGAAATAAGGTTAATATTACACTTCAAATAGCATAATCAATTCAAAGACCAAAGAACCAGCAGAAAGAAACAATTTTAGGAGATATTTTATGAGTGCTTCCCTAGAAAATTTCTAACAAGGAGATGTTTACACTGCAGCATTGAGGAAAGATGATATTTTACAGCAGCTTCAATCACTTTCAAGTGCCTACACAAGTATGATGAAATAGTCTTCACGTGAAGAACACAATGAGCCTACATTGCAAAATAAGTTAACACGTTAATAACAGTTAAAATATGATCCTTATATAATAAAAAGCAATATACATACACTTTGGTGGGCCTATGAATCCTTACATGCTTAAACTGTGACGGTGAAAAGGTCAACCATGTGGCCGACAAATCCATACATCAGCCATTCAGGTCCCTTACAAATGTGATGACTATATCCCTAAACCTAATCATACTGCTTATAGCATTTTCTTCTCCAGAAGCAAAAGGGCTAGAAGCTGAAACTTTGTGTGCAAGCTCCTTGACTAGTGAGGATTATGATTTATAGCTTTTGCGACCGGGTGGCCCCTAAAAACCTATTTTTATCTTCTTCTCCAGAAGCATAAGGCCTAGAAAGCTGAAACTTTGTGAACAGACTTCTTGACTAGTGATGACTACATGTATAAGGGCCACAAGGGCTTAAAACCTAACGTTATTTTCATTTGCTTCTTCAGAACCAAAATGCCTAGAAAGCTAAAATCTTAAGTACAGACTGCTTCTATTGAAGTTACAGTCTTGGTGACCCTATGGCCCCTAAAAAGGGTTTGTTGAACCTTTGGATCCTATACCATAAATTATCAATTGAATATTTGAGCTATTTCCATTTCTGTTTTGATTACAGGTTTCTGAAATCACATCATATATATATATTCAAGTCTAGAATTTGAGACCTTTTGGCCCCTACAAAGGGGGAAATCACATTGACCACAGCAAAATTAGATATGAAGCCTGATGAGCTACAGAGCCAATGGCTCTATTTTTGTTCCTTAGTATACCATTTTTCTTTTCTTAGATATTGACCTTTTTGATTGTCACATGCTCATGTTTCTAGTTCCAAAATGTTATGATTTCTTGGCCTTTTCACAACTGTTCTTTTTAGCTCATCTGGCCTGCAAGGCCCGATGGGCTTATGGCATGGCATGGTGTCCGGCGTCCGTCCGTCCATCCGTCCGTAAACTTTGTGGAATTTCGACTTCTTCTCCACAACCATAAGGCCTAGAAAGCTGAAACTTTGTGTACAGACTCCTTGCATGGCTAGTGAGGATTATAAATTGTAGCTTTGGGCGCCCTGTGACCCCTAATAAGGGCTACAGGGGCCATGCCCTAAAAACCTATTTTCATCTTCTTCTCCAGAACCATGAGGCCTAGAAAGCTGAAACATTGTGTACAGACTCCTTGACTAGTGAGGATTATAAATTGTAGCTTAGGTGGCCCTGTGACCCCTAATAAGGGCCACATATGCCACGCCCTAAAAACCTATTTTCATCTTCTTCTCCAGAACCATGAGGCCTAGAAAGCTGAAACTTTGTGTACAGACTCCTTGACTAGTGAAGATTATAAATTAAAGCTTTGGTGGCCCTGTGACCCCTAATAAAGGCCACAGGGGCCCCACCCTAAAAACCTATTTTCATCTTCTTCTCCAGAAGCATAAGGCCTAGAAAGCTGAAACTTTGTGTACAGACTCCTTGACTAGTGATGATGATGAATTGTAACTTTATAAAAATAATAAAGGCATCAGGAACGTCCTTCAAATCTATTTTCATCTTCTCCTGAAGTATAAGGACTTGAAAACTGAAACTTGTCGCCTATATACAGTGTTTAAAATATTGCTCGTCAGCCAGTCCTTGAACTGGCTACTTTTTGCCAGGACCGGTTACTTTTTGGTCAGGACTGGTAACTTTAATAAAAAAATTCTTAAATTTCCCAATGGAATTGACCAATGAATTTTCAGGACAGGCTAGATTTCCAATCTATTTTATACACTGCTATATACTAAATTTTATGATTGGTGACCCTGTGGCCTCTACAAAGGGGGAATCACATTGGCCACACTCTGCATCATAGTTGATGATGAAGCCTGATGAGCTACAGAGCCAATGGCTCTATTTTTTTTGGTTTACAACTTCTTCATACATATTTTATAACCTCACTTCGAAGTAAGTGTGGGCACTCTGTCCTTCCGTTCCGTCAATTATCTCAAAAACAGTTAACTCTTACTTTAGATCGACCAAACTTTTGTACACAAGTTGACAATAACTTTGTCTTGCGCCAATAACACCTATGTGAATAAAATATTGGTAATGGGTACACCTGATAATAAATCTATTTCCAGGATTATTTTTGATAGAATTATTACTCTTGATTTTGAAATAGGACTCAAGGTGGGACAAGTTTACTAGACACCATGACACCTAGGTGAATAAAAGTTTGGTTTTGGATACCCCCATATGATACTTTTAAATGAGTTTGAAAACCATCCGAATGTTATTTTGGACGGAGTTATTGTCCCTAAATAATACAATTGTACTTGGAGCCAATAACACATTTGAAGCTCAATGTTTTCTCAAACACTATTACACTTTAGTGAATAAAAATGTTGTTTTTGATACACTTACTTTAATACTTTGATCAAATTTAAAAGAAAGTTAAAAGAATGTATACAATTTCAGTGCATTGTGAAAAGTTGACTTTTTTCGATCAGATTTTAGTGACAAAAGTGTCATTCCTTGTGTTTTCAATATATCAAGTAAAGATTATTTTTTTCTTCATTCTTTTTTAAAAAAAAAACTTGGAATATATGTTTGTCACGACATATAAAACGACTTATAACTGCAAAAATTTAGACTTCAAAAGAGATTTGGAACCCTATGGCTCGAGGGGCCACATCCTAAAACCTATCTTCATCTTCCATGGAAACGTATCTCAGAATTTTGTTTCAGGAGCAAAGCTCAAAAACTGTAAGACTCAACCAAACTTGGTATATGGATCAATCATTTTGTGTAGATGTGCATTTTGGGGGTTTTAACTTCTTTCGATTCTTATAGCCATTTGTACACAAAGTTTCAGCTTGCTAGACCTTATCAGGGGTCGAAATTAGTCCCAAAGCTGTACAAGCCATTCGGACAAGTGCACTCCTGAGAGTACTAGCCCAAAGACATTCCAACTAGCCAAATACATCTTCATAATCATAACAACTTAAAATCTAACTACTCCTTCGGACTACCAGTCATTGCATTTTACTAGCCCAGCATCTTTTTCACTAGCCATTGGCTACCGGGCTACTGCTAATTTCGAACCCTGCCTTATGGTTCTGGAGAAGAAGATGAAAATAGGTTTTTAGGGCGTGGCCCCTGTGACCCTTATTAGGGGCCACAGGACCACCAAAGCTACAATTTATAATCCTCACTAGTCAAGGAGTCTGTACACAAAGTTTCAGCTTTCTAGGCCTTATGGTTCTGGTAAAGGAGATGGAAATAGGTTTTAAGGGTGTGGCCCTTATGTTGCACAGGGCCACCAAAGCTACAATTTATAATCCTCACTGGCCAAGGACTCTGTACACAAAATTTCAGCTTTCTAGGGCTTGTGGTTCTGGAGATGACAAAATTCCATTAAGTTTACGGACGGACAGACGCCAGACGCTTTGCCATGCCATAAGCCCATCCGGCCTTACGGGCCAGATGAGCTATAAATTAATTTCTTCTCAGTAAATCTCATAGAATAGTTTGCTTGTTCTTACTCAAAATAAATTAAAGGTGTTCAAACAAAAATGTCTGCCAATGAACTTTATGTAAATCTTTATAACTTTTTCTCTGACTATTGATGATTGTTTAAAAACTGTGTAATGAGATTTTTGACACTATCAAAGTAATATTTTTAATTATCAATAAAGAAGTGAAGATATTAAATTTTCAAAAATAAATTGCAACTGTCCCTTTAAACATTGTGTTTACTGATGACATTGTATTCAGCAGTATCCATACCACGATCAACAGGATTCTTGTGAACGATTTCACTGATAAGTCTTAAGTTAAATTGTAAAGCCTTGTTGGCTTGATATCTCACTGGGTGGATACACAGACAGCAAATGCAGAGTTTTCAATTTCTAATGAATGTGGTATCTCATGAATATTTCAAAAGCCTGATTGCAGACATTTTTAAGTTTTCAAATTTGGTCACAGCTTACATTGAGTGATTCAGCAGACACAAGTTGCTTTTGATGATACTGTATAACTATTTCTCTGCTTTGATAACATTGATTACATGAGTTTTCATCATAAATTATGTTTTGTGAAGGCCGTCAAATGGCAGATGGGGTATTGTGATCTAAGTTCTTCCTTGTTGCTCAATAAAAGTGTGTATAAAGGCAGTTGATGAAACAGTCATAGACATTAACTTTCAATTACCATTTAACCTATATTTAAGTAAATATTGTCTGCATAAATAATACTGCTGTCCTTAAAATATGAAAAGTACACTTCCAAAATTTGCATCACTAAAAGTTTACTTTTTTTCAAATTGTATGTTTGATTCATTTCTATGAGAACTCACAACTAACATTTATTCTTATGTTTTGATTTCAGGTATGATGAATATCAAGATGTACTCTACTTCTGTAAATTTCAACTGACTGACCTTCAAATGTGAATGAATGTAGATATTTGGATATGAAGTAAACAATTTGAACCATTATTCTCAGATTTGTTTTTGAAAATTATTCTTATTGTCTTCTTGTTTGCATGTGTTCATTAGAAGGTTTAGACGTTGATAACATTCAGAGGATGTCGGTTTACTTAGTATAATGTTCAAAGGACTTTGATTTACAACGTTCAGAGGCTGGTTAACAAAGTTTGAGGAACATTAATTCATGACCTGCAGTGGACATGATTGAATAATGTTGTTTTGGACGTTTGTTTATGACATTCAGGGGAGGTTATTTAACAATGTTCATGATGTTAACAAACGTTAGTAGAACATTGTGAAATAACCTCTCCTGAATGTCATAAACAAACGTCCAAAACAACATTATTCAAACGTTTGTTAACATCATTCAGAGGACGTTGGTTTACGACATTAAGAGGACGTTTGTTGACAACATTCAAGGTATATTGGTTTACAACATTCAAGGGAGGTTTGTTTCCAATGTTAAATTGACGTTTTTTTTGCAATGTTGAGATGACGTCAAACATAACGTTTGAATCGCATAAGAAGGACAACGTTATCTGAATGTTGGTATTATAACGTTACAAAACAATGTTAGAATGACGTTAAAAGGAATCTATTGGTAACGTTGAAAAAAACGTTGCCAGAACATTAGTTTTGTAACGTTTTAAACTAACGTTAATATAAATCTTCAAATAACGTCATTACAACATTAGAAAATAACATTACTCGTATGTTGGTTTTAAAACGTTATAAAACGACGTTAGAATTACGTTCTAAGGAATCTACAAATAACATTAAGAAAAAGGTTGTCACAACATAACTATTGCAACGTTAAAATTACATAATAACGAACCTACAAATAACGTCATAATAACATTAGAAAATAACATTACCTGGATGTTGGTTTCATAACGTTATAAATCGACGTTTGAATAACGTTTTAAGGAATCTACAAATAACGTCTAAGAAAACGTTGCCAGGAAGTTGATTTTGTAACGTTACAAAATTACGTAAAAAGATGACCACAAATTACATCATGATAACATCAGAAAATAACGTTACGTGGATGTTGGTATAATAACATTACAAGTCAACGTTTGAATGACGTTAAAAGGAATCTACAAATAATGTCCAAGAACAACGTTTCCAGAATGTTGGTTTTGTAACGTTACAAAATTACGTTAAAAATACGTAAAAAGGAATCTACAAATTACGTCAAAATAACATAAGAAAACAACGTTGCCATAACATTGGTTTTATAACGTTATACAATTACGTTAAAATTACGTAAAAAGGAATCTACAAATGACGTAAAACTAACATTAGAAAATAACATTTCCCCGACGTTGGTTTCATAACGTCATTAAACAACATTTGAATGACGTTGTGAGGAATCTACAAATAACGTTGGGGCAAAACGTTGCCACAACATTGGCTTTGTAACGTTACGAAATTACGTCAAAATTACGTAAAAAGGAATCTACAAATTACGTCATAATAACCTTATAAAATAACGTTATTGACACCTTCACACGACGTTGCCACAACGTTGTGACAACGTAAAATTGTTTGCTGGGGACCAACTGCAATAAGCTTAACAACGTCCTGTATGGTTGGTCTCTGACTTGCATGTTCTACATGGTTCTCAGACACATAAACAGTGAACCAGAAGTGATAGATTCCTGTTACAGGTGCTGTGAACGTTCCGCTGTCTGCATCATATCCACCTCCAGCGTTGACCGACACAGCGTTGAATTTGATCAGCGTTGACTTTTTGACATAGTATGTCATGGACACTCATATAATATCCTCTATTTAGTGTCACTTAAACCTATCCTTGACTTAAGAGTCTGAATGGTCCTTGGTTTGTGTGTACGTGGACGCGTTTAGTTAATAACTAAAGGGACATTGAACTCTTCAACAGGTTCACCCTGACATATCCGAATGACATTATATAAGTTTTGTACTATATTTCTGGAAAGTATCAATTATAAAAAAAACCATGAGGTATACTTTACAGAAAGTATCTTGAGAAGAAAATGTGGTTACTCAAATCATGTGTCTGTTGGCTCTCTGGAAAATAATTTATTGCATTTTCATTGCTTTCTTCAACCTATGAAACAATTGGGGCAAATAGTCTAAGTAAAAACTCCTTTCGATAGGTTTTGTCAGAAGTATTTTTAGATTGATAAATAATTTAGTTCAACTCAACATAAACAGTGAACCAGAAGTTGTAGGAGCTATGAACGTTCCTCTGTTTACATCATATCCCTCCCCAGAGGTGAGCAAAACCGTGTTAAACTTGAACAGCGTTGATCTTGCGTCTGAGGTTGTTCCTGCTTCAAATGCCACATTTTGACTGCCTGGAAATCAGTTATTGCATTTTCATGGCTCTCTCTCAAAAGAAGAAAAAGACATTAGCAATAAGCCAAAGCTACTTCAACAGTCTATGACAAATGTCTAATGTATAACAGAGTATGCTGTCATGTTGAAAATATTTTAGCTTGAAAAAAAACCGATATTGATAATTGGTGGATATGAGACTGCTGTTTAGCAAATTCAGTTTTGAAACGCATATGCTTTTGATGTTTTCGAAAACATTTCTTGCAATGTAGCTGTACGTCATTTTTACTTTTTTTCAGGGTACAGGATATAATACAAAGAACTCATCTTAAAGTCTAGAATGTAATTGACCATTTCAGTATTTTCTACTTTTCCACAAGGTCAGGCCCTAGACTTTTTTTTCGCTAAGAAATTCGTAATGTCAATGTTGATTTATGATTCTTACGACAATCGTAGCATTATGATTGCTACGAAAATCTTGGCCAAGAAATGTATATTTCAAAGTTGAATATTTTGTTCAATGGTCTGAATACTTGATCTCAAATAAGCCTGGTTTGTAATTAGGTAACTAATTTTAAAGATCAGATGATGTTAAGAGCTTATACCAACCAGTTGTTGACTTTTGTGTTATGTTGTTAACATCAATCTGTTAAAAATAAAAGTAAAAAAAGATATTAATTTTTTAATATTGAATAATCAAGATTGATTGGAACTAGTAATATACTTGAAAATTAAATGATACATTACATTCGATGTCATGTGATATTATGACTAATAATGTAACTACTTTTTCACTGAAGAAAGTCTTTGTTGGTCATTATTTCAATGGTGATTTTAGATTTCAAGTACAGATGATATGAAATAAAATATATTGTTCCAACCAGACAAAATGATTTTAATTAGTTATTCAGATGTTTGCATCATTTCACTTTACTTGTGCCTTTAGTCGATCAAATATTTGGTCAGCAATAGATAATAATAACAGAGAGTATTCTTGTTGAAGACTAACATATGTAGATCAATAAATTGAATTATATACAATATTTCGTAAATATTACTTTGCTGGGCATTATCTTCCAGTACTATCATTTTTTAAATCCATCTCCAAACCGCAATAAGTAAGCATTGTACATTTACTGCTGTGTTGTCAGTTAGTTATGCCTTGTGGTTAAAGTATCGGGGATGTACGAATGAAAAGACGAGCATATTCCACATTTGTCAAATAATTTAGGCCATTTAAGTCGATAAAGTGTACAATAGAAAAAGTTCTGAATAGTAAAAGCGTCCAAAATAAAAAATATCATTTTGTTTTTTAATCAAAATTAATATAAAACAGGTTCATATCAATTTAAATTTAGATTCAGATGAATCAGTAATAAAACAGAAATACCAACCATGAGTTTCTGAAACTTGTTTTCCTGAGACTGTAACTTGTAGAGAATATTGGCGAGAACGACGGCATGCTTCTGTTCCATGTCTTGAGTGTGACTCTTCAGATCTGAGATTTCCTGTTCCAGATGATGAACATAATCTGTTGTGTTGTCAGCATCAACAAATGTATGAACCAGAATAGACATGTACAAGAACGGAATCAGAGCGACAAACATTGCTTCTTGATGTACAATGCTCCAAATGTGCTGTACCTGTGCTGTATCTCGAGGTCGTTTGATACCAACTCTACGTCAATATCATTGAAGTTAGGACATTGGCCTAAAACTACATAGGTTGTTAAGTTGTACATGGCAAAACAGTTATGTACATTTACAGTTATCAACTTTAACTCCTTTGATACACAACATTTTCTGAATCATTGCTTAATTTACATTCCGGTAACTAAAATTACGTTATGAATATTTATTTTCTGCAGACAATGAGTGTTGTTATTTAAATGGTTATGACCTAATATTTTTGTAGTGTTTACACTGAATAATAAATTTCATTTTCAAACATATCATATTATTACTTCGTCAAACACGTCAAAAGCTAAACTAATTCATACCATTATTTAGCTAAATATTCAATTCATTTCTTTGTTACTAGAGTGTGGGCTATTGTCCTATTACTATCTTGGTGTTTATCAAAGTATACAATAGTGTACAGTTACAGTTTTCAGTTTAAACACCTTCTATACATAGCATGATGAATAAAGCATTATTACCCACGTGGTACTTCGTAAAGGGGTTTCATAACAATTTGTTATGACACATATGAGTCATAACACCTCAAAGTGATTTGATTGGCTTGCGGTGAACTTTGACATTGTCCGGACTACTTTATTCATTCATAAAACGAACGTGTTTTCATTCACAAATTCGAATGGAACTGAGTGAGTCGGAGTCATTTTTCAAACTTTCAGTTTATTTTTCTAATCTTTCTTACCGAACTGTTAAGGAATAAATCGGAGGACTCCCAAAAGAATTACAATAAAACATCTTACTGATATCTCAAGGCTCATATAAACACAAAAGGGTTTAAATTCAGCACAATATGATCACCGAATTTCATTAATTTGATCCATGTCGCTCCAAGATGACACAGACAGACATTGCTTGTTATCTATAGAATATAAAGACAACTGAATATTCTTTAGACAACATTTCTTCAAAACAAAACGCGTTTGAACAATGATTAGCATCTTAAACTTACTTTGAAGGCGGTTGTTTACACAATTTGACGAAAAGATACAGGCAAATGGCGGCCATCATGACATGCCGTGGATCAAAGAAAGATAACTCTGACTGTTCTCGCGCAGTGAGATTTTATTTTCACGTACGCTTCGTTCATGACTAAAGTGCTTATTACTTACATTTCACCAGACACTATGAATTAACGTAGGGTAGAATTTAGAAATGTGAATATTTGACGTCGTAATAGTATAATATTTGAGGCTGTGACGTGGTTTGATATTCATCCGCCGTTTCTTCTCTTTATAGGCATAATAAAAAGTTATTTAAAACAGCAATAAATCGTCTGAAATGCAAGTTGGTAATAAATAGGATACATAACTCGTTCCCCTTTCATATCAAGTTTATGTCCCTCGTGAAATAATTTTGTTTTGTCACTCGTCAAGGCTCGTGACAAAGCAAAATTATTTCACTAGGGACGTAAACCTGATATGAAAGGGGAAGCTCGTTAGATATCCTATAATTATCACATTATCATTTTGATCAATCATTGAATTTATTATTTGAAGGTAAATGAATATCAAAGTAGACCTTGAAAGGTTAGTGCCAAATAGAATTGCAGTTGTAATTCCGTTTGAGGCAATAGACATTGGTGGACAATAACCCGGCCTATAAAGTAAAACAAGTTTGAAGTTTAATAAGTTGAGTCTTTTGTTTTTGTTTGAATTCAATGTCATCTCGAACATCCGTTTAATAATGCAATCGTAAATAACTAATGAGAAAAAATATCTTCTTACCGGAACAATCTGCATGATTTTGGTTTTGATAAGTTTTATTTTGGATCGATGCAATAGTGTTATCTTGATAGACTGTATGTGAATTATAATAAATATATTATATGTTTAGCCTAAATTCATCTTAACAATAAATGGTTTTTAAAACCAACGGCTTCAATTATATTAGGGCAGATTGAAAGTACCATTCTCTCCCCCACAGAGGCAGCTCAGTCACACCCGAACAAGCCTCTGTTCTGATGTTCTGTCCCAGAATGTACTCTACATTATCAACTGCAAAAACTAGAAGATTTTTGTTCCCAAAACTAAGATAAAACAAAATAATATTTTCCGTTAACAGAATATATTAAGAATATTGTACTGTGTTTGTTCTATATGTCTTTGGGTTGGTGATAATGTATATATTGAATACTTCCTAACTTTAAACCCTTCATAGTTATACAAAATATGAATGTGTGAGTCAGTTAAAGATGCTATATCATACTTGCAATATTTTTAAAAGTATTTTTAATGTATTCGTTGTATTTCAAGAAAAATAAAGCGACCAACCTTGAGAAAATCGGACAAAAATTCATCAAATAGGAGATAATTTACCAAAAAATACCGAAACGGCAGTCGACATAAGGGCGAATCAAGTGTGGCCATTTCACAACTTCCGGTTTCTAAATGTTCGCTTGAAAACCGTCTTTGTCGCGCTCAACTAGATTTTATTTTCTTTTTCTCCGAATGAGGTATTCGTTGCTGTCAAAGTTGATACCCATCGCACGCAATTACGGAGTTTGAGACACGGTGTAAATCCTACAAGCATAATGATTACGTCACCGAAAGCGGGTTCGTTAAATGACATGCCCTTTCTACGAGGGGTACTGTGCTTGAAGCGTCGAAATAAGTATGTTATTGTTGATTAAACAATCTGAATATGATATCAAAATTTCGACGAAAGATTTTTTCTTAAAAATGATGTATTTCATTTCTCAATAGCTAAGTTTCATCCTGAACCGCTTGCAAGTATGATACAGCATCTTTAATGCTTAACCCCGCTTGGGCAATATTTCAGCCATTAGCGGCGGGTACAAAATATGAAGGCAACATGATATGACGGAAACAAATAATGAATCTATGTTTTGAAGGTATATCAAACATTGAGAATACTATTCTACTAACACTTTATCATATTGAATATACGTAGAATAAATCGGTGTGATAATTCTCATCATATGGGTTTACAAACTTATCAGTGTAACCACAGAAAGATTAATTTGACAAAATGGCAGCAATTTTGACATTGGTGCACCTTTGAAATATCTCTTTCACAAAATATAAATTTATCTCCAGTTTTCGAACTGTTATTATTATCTTTTTGAATATCCATCCAATGTATTATATATCGACCACACCCTTATGTATTTTTTTATTCTTTCATGTTTTGATAAATTTCGATGAATAATTCTACGATAATATAGAAGATGATCTCGTTGTTGATGTTTATGTTGTCTCAGTCTATTTATTTTGCAAGTAAGTTCATGCATTTGGTGTTAAAGGCAGCGAATTGTAAGCAGGAAATAAACGAAAGTGAAGCAACTTTTGATACGATCGATATAAACCCGTTGTTTGACTAATAAACTACTAAATCGGTTTTAATTGGTATCATTTTGAAAACTTTTCAAACTGTACATTCCTCCTTTTCGTTAAGGCATTTAAGAATTGAATGTCAGTTTGTGTGTTTGCACTGGAAAATGAACGATGTCAAAGCTACATTCAAACTCGTGTGAACCCAGCGAGCTTGCGAGCGGGTTCACATGAGAGTTTGAATGTAGCTTTGACATCGTTCATTTTCCAGTGCAAACACACAAACTGACATTCAATTCTTATAATTTCGCACCATATATGGAATGAAACGGCGGAGTGATATGACTTCTGATGATCCTATAAACGAATAACACTGCGACAAGAAATAATCCCAATTTGGAAAGAAACTAAGTATTTATAAAAATTGGTCTGAGACAGTGTTATAAAAAACACGCTGCACAAAGATATGATTTAAGTTTCTTTGGTAATATATACTAAAGATTTATTTATTAACATTTGATTTGATGATGGATGGAGAATTAAAGTAGTTCCGGTGAATGTGCACACGACCCGAAAACGTTCACACAAGTATGAACGCTTTTTTTTGTGAGTTCATGAGAAATGAATCGATGAAACTTCGGTCACATGACCATGTCCCAGACCAATCAACGTTCGGGAATACGTGTAAACTTCAGAGTGTGAAATTATTATGTTGTATTTTCGTATATGTTGAACTTTTGTAAACTGTAGAACGTTGTATTGTATTGTATTGTATTGTATTGTATTGTATTGTATTGTATTGTATAAAATAGCAAATCACTTGGTGGGTTCGGCTGTAATGTATTTACCATAAGAAAATACGGTTACCAACTATTCCATTGTTTCTTAACTGAGATCTGTGTCACATTGTTTTTGCAACAAAAACAAATTAAATCTCAGCAAATGAAAAATATCTTGTCAAAAAAGGTTCCCACATACATGTTACCTGGTGGAGAGTATGACAATTAAAAGCATCATCACATTTTTCTTTATAACGTGAAAAGTGCGCATTTTTCAAATGTTTATTGACTTCTCGTTTCTCTTGTTCCTGTAATGTCATGACGCCTCTGTTCTTCAAGGTCCTCACATGTGAAATGCGTGACAATATCATCTTGTGTGAAATCATATCAACTGATAAAAAGTTCAATGACGCCATCAAGCCTGTAAATATAATGATAGATAGGAAAACCTCGTGGGTTGAAAGAAGCTTCATATATTTCCAGAGCAGAGATTTAACTATAAGGGCTGAGCCTAACGAACATGTCTCTAAGTTCTCTGCTCTCGCCCCCTCGCTCTTTTAGACGACCTCTTCAGTAAGTTGGGGATTGTGCTTATATCGCAATTTGTTCAGTGCCACACATGTGGCAATCGCTTAAATCAGTTCATAAACGAACTCTCCTGTTCTGCCCACTTAACCTCAATATTTGGTAGCGTATAGTTTCATTGTGAGGGAATTGAGGTGATCATTTGGAGACTGACAGACAAGAAGGCATCATGAGGACAGAAGTGGCGTGCACCTTCCTGGCTTTACTTTCTCTAGGTGAGTCTTTTGTTCTACGACGAATGTGGGTTTGTGCTTTGTCCTTATTTTCTTTTACATATTTGATAACATTTGATTATATACATTATTGAAGAATCAATTTTTTCATCTTATTTTCAACGTCGCGAGAGGCAAAGTTGTTTGTTGACAACGTATCTTTTCAGTTTTGTATATCTGGTAGTATTGAGAACATTTATTGACAAGTATTAGCAAAGTACTAACTTTTATTAACCATATGGATATATATGAAAATAATTAATGACATATTTTTAATATGAGCACATGTGCACATATCATTTTTTCGTAGGTATAATAGTTTTGGAGCGAGTTTCTATATTGTTTCGCCTGTGACGTCATAACACCAATGTTTGTGACGTCACTGTAGCCGATTGTCGCATGGGAAGCGGTCCGTTTTTTATATTTCTTAGAGAATAACATGGGATTGGATCGGTAATAGAGAAATTATTACCCTCAAGGAGTTGCGAGGTGTACGGAATGTTTGAAGAAATAGCTTTAGCGAGGAGTTTGAATTCCGATCTATAAATTGATTATTATGGGTTTTTTTGCCATTTTTAAAGTTACTATACTTTCATACTTTATAAACTTTGACGTAAAGATCGATGTCTATTATAAAGTATTGTAACTACGAACTTACAATGAAACACCGATTGAGCTTGATTACTAACGCGAGCCATTCACAATGTAGGTTTAACAGTTTTCATCGGCATTACACAACTGAATCAGAAGATCAAGTCAAATCATGAATGAATGTCAAGATTACCCGCGTTATTTTAAGAAACCCTTTTGATCAAATCAACATTATAAAAACTAAAAATTAATACTCTGCATGACCTTTGCCGTTAAGGTAAGAGAACATAGATGTCATTTAATTTCACTACTTGTATCTTCTACATTTGAGCAAATAGATACATCTACATGTGTATATTATAACTTGCACTGTATTTTGAAAAGGTTTTCGGGACTGTAAGAAGATTTTGTGTAAGAAAAAGGAATCGCATGGCTAAACTTTCCAATTTAAATTGGATTTCTTGCTGCTTCACTTAGTTGAAATACAGTTTTTGTCATTTGGAACGATTTACTTTCGTTTTCCTGGCATCACCTTATAATCTCGTTATAAGCCTGCTACTGTCCCTTTAAGATCCTTTATTTCTTTACTTGTGATTCACGTTCGACCACATGAAGTCATAGAAAACTATCGGTACAAACTAAGCTCAATGTGAAACGTAAATAACGCTGTGCGGATTTTACCGTCAGTTACCAAGGGAGACAACTCTGCGACCAAAAATATATCCGATTTTAAGTTGCTGATACAAAATATTAACAAGGAGCATTTTTTTCTTTGATGTACTTTAAGACGCAGACAAACCTTTCCACATAAACAATTTGAATGGTCCCTACTTATGCTTGTTACTGTATAGTTCGACACTGATTCGATCGGTCGTTTTACTTCCGCGTTCCATCTAAGGTCAAGGTCATCCATTCGACCCGTTCGGTTTGTCACGTGACTTGTCTCAAGAGTCATACGGGTGGTACACACTGCCAAATCTGACTACACAGCTCCGTTTGCATTGGCTGCTGAACAATCAGAATTCGAGAAATGTATCTTACGGGTAATAAATTAGCATACTGGTTAATTAAGAATTAGAGGAAGAGGTTATAGCTACTCCTTTTTTGCCTTCTTTGTCAATAACATTGAAATGTTTTTATCTCAAGTGTTGATATGTGATTTTCTCTATTTTTGTAATGTTTTGCTTAATGAAATTACAACTATTCATATAATTTCCAACTAAAACGTTTGTATCTTATCATGTTATATTCATATTCAGGAACAGGTCTGAAATGTTACATTTGTAACAGTGCTGACTCCAAAGAATGCGGACTTCAGTTCAACAAAGAAAGCTTTCAAGTAAGTAAATAGAGAATACTACACGAGGTCTCATTAGATACGAATTATACGAAACGAGTGTCCTTCCGACGGTATCTGACCGAGCGAAAGCGAGGTCAGATACCATAGGAAATGTGTAATAGTATATCAACTCTTAAAACACCAAACCATCAGCGATTAATTCATTATAAGAAATATTGCGTTTACATTAAAAAGCATGTTGCTAGTAATTAAACAAGATTTCAACATATATATGTACGCAGAACGTTCAGATATCCACCCACACAGTGTGTAAAAAGAATGGACATTAAGATGATGGTAATGTGCTGACGAAGAAGAAGAAGAATTTGATCTAAGCTCAAGCTTATTGTCAGTATCTAGTGATGTAAGTAAAATTAATTTTGAAAAAAAATATTTGATAAATATTTTCTATTTGTTGCATTACTTGACATCTTCATGTTTCTTACTTTTTAAGGCGCTGTAGTTAGTTTTCTAAAAATCATGAACAGTAACACATTATACATGTAGGCTGAGAATCAGGGTAACCCGCTGCGGGATTTATTTTGCATTTTTTACGGTCATATTCCTGCCTTCGAACCCTTATGTCTAGCAAATGACAGTCAGTTATAACCCCTACATAATAGAAAGAGTCGATTCATATAGTGATAAATGATTATGTCGCCGTAAGATTTTTTAGATTTTTTTAAATCTCAAAACTAATAAATTATTCTACATCTTGAATTTCGTTGAACCTCGTTTTAGGTTATCCTGGAAGTAATTATGTCTGTTGGTTATCCATAAAAAACACAAAGAGGTTAAAGAGTATAAAAGACAGATATTTTAATAATCATTTTTTTCAAAAGCAATTTCAAGCTTTATTGATGCTTATGCCCTACAATTTTTCTTTCGTACATCGTATGTAATGTTACTATAATTGCAAACAACGATATTTGATATTAGATATCAAGATACGGTACAATCTCTGCAGATATACACGCTGATGTAACAGGAAGTTGTTATGTCTTTGTCGTTTAGAGCTTCTGTTTCAATTAATTAAATATGAGTCAAGAAGTTTAGCAACTGGATACTTGTCAACTCAATTCACGTTTATTAAGGTAACGAAAACAGCTGACGCACTATTTTCTTTAACATATATCCTGGAATAGCGTAGGTTGTCAGATGTTATCATTTTGATAACGCAATATGTGCACACGTGGGAAGTATTTGATTAATTAATTCTAACACGAAGGCCTGAAGTCATCGCGCGTCATGTTAACATAACGCAGGCTAAAACAGTACACTACATCGGTTCTAACAATTTAACAGAACTGAGATATCAGCAAGTCTTAAAAAACTCAACAACAAATGTACAACTCAAATATTCGATATTAAGGGACGTTTGTTATTGATTTGAGCCACAAAAATCCATTATAACGATCAAAAAGCGCACAAAAGGCAAAGAGCACACGAACCCGATATCGTAAATAAAATGCAGGTAAAACGTGAGTAAGAGAGACCTGTCCCCTCTAAATAATAGAGTAAAGGAATAAACGCATCCATCTTGCCATCTCGACTAGCTTCCGAGTTACGTCAAAATTATCGCTTCACATTGGTGACATCTCCTACACATACACAAGAACATCTCAGTTATACATTTCTCCGCAAAACGTGTCTTATTTCCAACACATGTCACCTTTCAAATAACTTTTATATCTATTTAAATTCGCAAATCGACCACAGAAACCTCTGGGGTGAACGTTACTCCGCACCAAATGCCTTTTGGGCGATCTGATTGGTCCGTTAGGCGAATGTGTTTTAGCATCGCTTCACAAACAAAACAACGTGGTATGGACAGTGCAATGTTTCGGGAATTATTTCGCTATCAATTTCTGATCAGATGAGTGCTTTGTCTTTAGTAGAAAATGGACATTCTGTTGGTACCATTGACCAGACAGTCACCTGTAATACAGTCTTGATTGGTTACGTAAAAATTGAAAGAAAGTGTCACTGAACATGTCAAAACTCTTCACGATTCGGCTTGGCTCAGTGACGTACGTTTCACTAAAGTGGAATTGCCAAACTTTCTGTCCAGTGATGAGAAGAAAGAGTTATTTTCCACAGTTATTTATATAAATATTAATGTCAGATATCTAATTTGTAAATTTTGATAGATAGTGATTAGTCTTATGTTATAATGCATACAGTTTTTGTTAAGTTATGTTAATGTTTTATTCTGATATTTGTGTTTTTCAGTGTTCAGTGGCATGTACAACAACATCCTCAATTATCAAAACCTTTTGTCAATTCTTTTATCAAAAGCCTGTTAATTGTAAATTAATGTTTAATTAACAATTACAAAACAAGTCTATCTGAAAAGTATTTGCATTTACAGCTTTGGTATAAAGAAGAATATATTGTTTTATTACACACGTAGGTAACGTACACGTGGTGACATACTAATCTCGTACGACACACGTGTGTCGTATTGCGTTGACCTGTGTCGTATCAACATGACCTCGCATTCCACAGATTCGATTGGTTAACCAATGACCTCTCAAGTAGGGTCAAATAAAACGGAACTTTTTTCGAATTAACAACAAACATGTCATTTCTTCAAGTTTACAGTTTTATATACTTTTAAAAAGTTGATTACATACTAAGTAAAATTATTATTTGATCAGTGTGCAAAATCGATTTGATAACAAATTAATAGATCAGCGAATGCATTAATAACATTTTTACTTACACAACAACCGTAACAACAAAAGGACATCGGTCGCATCATTCACGCAATGGATTGTCAGTGATAACATGTGGGTAGACCAAGTCAAATTCTATCAAATGTGACACACATTGAGAAAAAAAACAACTTGAAAAATGCAGTCACTGCATGAGTCAGGAACACATCACAGGGAAATTGGAATCTCCAAACACGCTTTAGCTACACAAGGCGTTGACCTTGCCCTTCCTGTTGACATGTCGGGTCCCCGTCACTCTCCATGTCGTTTTCATAATCATCCATATCGATTTTATCGTTCCATCTGAAGTACCTAGAACAGTTCGAAATATTGTCTGTTTCAAATTAAAGATCTTCCATCACACTATCCGTTAGTTATCCGTTTTCAAGAGAGCCAATGTACCCGCTAGCCCAGCCACACCGCATGCACCGACACACGTCAGCCTTGACGCTTGAACATGGCGAGCCGACCGGGAGGAGAGCGTTGACAGATTCGACTCTACTCTGAAGGTTTACAGTCTACACTTTCTATATCAATCATTAATTAATCGTCAATCAAATCTCATCATAGATTAATTTGACCTTTTTTGACATTTTCATTTTGGTTTATTTCATTGAAACTCAAAACTATTTTCTTTCTTCGGAGGTTTAAATGAGCGACTGTGCAAATAGACTTTGGTCACATCACGAACGTTGATTATTACGCATTCGGTTATTGAAACCGGTTTCGCTTTTTCGGAATTGTTTGCTTGATGCCATACACAAACATGAGGATTATTAACAAATGTGTCTATTCTAAACGTATGTAATAAATAAAATACCACACTCGGTCTCATTAGATACGAATTATACGAAACTCGTGACCTTCCTATGGTATCTGACCTCGCTTTCGCTCGGTCAGATACCGTCGGAAGGACACTCGTTTCGTATAATTCGTATCTAATGAGACCTCGTGTAGTATTCTCTATTTACTTACTTGAAAGCTTTCTTTGTTGAACTGAAGTCCGCATTCTTTGGAGTCAGCACTTTCGTTCGTCTGATACCAATTCTATACACTCGTTGCTTAAAAATGTTATCACATTACCATTCGTTTAGTATTCTCTATATACCTCACATGGTCCGAGTATAATCTATTTAATTTATCAAAAGTAGTTTATGCAAATACAATTTCCTTTCCTGTGTCGCTTCGGTTCAGACGCGACGTCAACACTTATGAAATCGCGATTTACTAGATAATGGAATACTACATACTTTCATCGTACAAAATGTCACAATTTATTCACTTTTCAAGTCCTTATATTTTATAGGATTTGCTCATAAGTTACACTCAGGTTTAGCTGATATATTACTGTTACAGGTTCAAGAGTGTAACTCTACAAGTGCTGTGAAGTGTGGTACTCAAATACAGGAGCCCTATGATGATGGTAGGTCATTGGAAATAACTGTAGCAATAGGATACAAACACAATGAGTGCATTAATAGTGTTCGTCCGGCCCTGGTTATTCTGCCTGGTATGAACAAACTTACAGAATTCACAAGTTTTTATTCCATCGTTATGTAATACCGTGGAATATAGTCATCGCCTGTCCATCTGTCCGTCCATCCGTCAGTCCTTAATCATTCATCAATCAACTGTTAGAAGTAGCTTTATGAAAAATGGTATGATTTGTCAGCATATGTTGATGTTCCTTTAGGTATTTTAAACCTCATCGGATTTTTTATATTTGGGGGTTTCCATGAAAACGTAACTTAGAATTCCGTTTTCGGAGCAGACCTCAAAAACTTCCAGACCTAGCCACACGACACCTGCATGGTATAATGATTAGTCAGCATGTGTAGATGTACCTTTAGGTATTTTCAACTTCATCGGGTTTTAATTTTTGCAGTTTCCATGGAAACGTAACTTATATTTACGCTAAAATCAAAGAAACTTTGTAAGTTGATTAGTCAGCATGTGTAGATGTGCCTCAGGTTTTGGGTGGTTTCCATGGAAACGTAACTTGAGATATGTCATCTTCTGATGACTCTTGTTGTATGTATGTAAGTCAAGCTATGAAGCTTTAAAAACTAAAATTAGTATTATGGATCATTTTGGTTGTAATTATACTAATCGTCCACACAAGGCATATAATATAACCATCACTGGGAACCCGTAGATAGATCCAGGGTAGATTATTTAAAATCATTTTCTGTCAGGAAATGTGTCTTCGTGATTTGATAAGTTATTTTCCATGAATGACCATTTGTTGTTCACTTAAGTTCGGTGAAATATTTCTAATCTTCTTTACTTCTTTTTGTGTTTTTGTGTCGTTTATTAAAATAATTGATTCAGAACAAATTGGGACTACAAGTGAGAATTACAATGGTTCTAACAAATATTGGTTTTGTTAATCAATATAATTGAATGTTCTGAACATAGTTCGCAGGGTAACGATCAGAATATGTCTACAATTTCATGAATATGACGTAGATGTGGCCATTGTTTTGGGCCACGGGTTGTAGGGTCCATAATGAAGGCCTAAATACTGCATTGGGATATATACTGCTTTGTTTTAACAGTTATCACTTTGTTTGGATAAAGAATCAATTATTTGTTTTAGATATTCCCTTGATTGGTTTCAATAATAACTTGATCTTGTTTCAGGCTGGGTGGGCGTCCTCCGGGTGTGTTACGAGACCGGATCTATCCCGGGTATGGAGGAGGGGGACGGGTGTCGGGAGTGGACCAACACCGACAACTACACGGCGACATACTGCTTCTGTGGGGCCGACGGTTGTAATAGTGGGAACCGTGAAAGCTTCATGTGAGATTGTCAATTGCACAGATCAGTTGTTGTGTTTTGGACGTCTAAAAGTTATAATGTATGAATAAAACTGCAAATGAAATAGGTAGACCTTCGCATGTCGATATGTGATAAATTATGGTCCTTTTGGTTATGCGTTTTTGACAGTTTCTTGAATTACACTACTGTTTCCATCGCCGTGAGACTGTAACGTGGTTTTGGTAGTAAATTAGTGTTTTTATGTAAACGTTCGAATTTATTATCATCAATATTATATCAAATACCATTTTACAGAGAATTAAATCATTGACCTCCTTAATTAAAAAAACCCATATATTTTGGAATGACAAAAACGTTACTATTGTATAGAGAATGACCTCGCCGGGTGCCATGATCTGGGCAGGTAAGGGAGTGAAACGGAGTGAAATGAGGAGTTGATTTCATTATTTTTTTTGTATTAACGTATCGTCACTTGTCGTATTAGCACAAATATGGTAACAATATTGATTGTGTTAGCTGTGATAATGCTTGTGTTATGTCATTAGAAATAAATATGATTTCGTTACAATTTGTATCAGCAGTTTTTGTTTGATGCCTGGTCCTTTGTTTCGTCGGCTACGGTTAGAAAACTTTAGAGGCCCTCTGAAAATCATTTCCAGAAACTAATGGGTATTTGGGAAATATGGGGAAATTTTATTGCCAACAATAATGCTTTAAATAGCGCTATTCATCCGCACGAAAGCTTGCCAAAGACGATCAGGACCAATTAGTTCAGCCATTGCTCGATATCGCCATCCTGGTCCCCATTACATCCATCAGTGTGACAGAAGCAGTAGAAGGCGGTGTAACCATCCCGGTTAGTCCATGAACTGCACCCTTCTCTGTCGTCTATACCGCCTCCTATCATCCCGCTCTCGTAGCATCCTCGTAACACACCAACCCAGTCTGAAGCACATGGATTGAATAAATAGATTTTACCTCCATATTCTCCGCTATAGTAACAGTTTCTCTCCACGAAATAACGATCAAATGACGAGCAAATAACGTAATCAAGGAAATTAAGTTGTGTTCAAACAGTAATGATTAAGTTATGATTAAGTAATTGACCATCAATACCAACTTGTTCTTCATCATCAACCAGCGTCTAGAATGCCTCTCAAAGAAATAAAGAATTATTTTCCAAATAGTTTTTAAAAATAATTTCATATTGCATTGCTGGCACACTCTTTAAATCATAATCACGTCGTTTTAATGTATGATTCGGCAAGTCCCTACACGATAACGAATCATAACATTTCTCATCGCATTGATGATTTCATTTTGTTTAGAGAAAGTGTTTTTAAAGGTGGCAAGATGATCCGTTATCGAAATTTAAAAATTTAAAATCTATCTGCATTTTCTTGGACCACACGGATACATAATTTAGTTGTGTGCCTCTTCCTTGAGATATACTACAAGCTGTAAACTTCTCACAAGAGTGATACGGTTTGGTCTACCTTCTTTATCCCACTATTTCCCATGGCGACAGCCGAGGAATGAAACTCGTATTTTATAGACAGTGAGAGGCGCGGGGTACATAAGATGAAGTGTATTCATCGTATCTACCAAAAACGACTGTTTCACTAAACGTTAAAAGAGCAGTAGCACGTTTTATGATAATTTTATATTTTAAATTTTTCACTGACAATTGTAAGTTAATGTAAGATGTATTATTTTGACAGTGTCAAAAATCTCATTACACAAGTCAATCATCCATAGTCAGAGGACAAAGTATGAAGATTCTCATAAAATCCACTGGCGGCCATTTTTTGTGAACACCTTTAATTCATTTTGTAAAAGAAAAAGTAATAGCAAGGCTAAACTTTACGTTATATATTTAATTACTACTGCTCCATTTAGTTTAAATACATTGTCTTTCTATTGGAACCATTAAATTTCATTTTCCTGACATCACCTTATATTCCCCCAAACACGTGCTACTGCCCCTTTAAGATAAAGCCTTTTGTACAATGTCCCATTCATGTACCAGTCCCTTGGCGACTCCGAGAAAACCGTTTCTCCCTCCTGAGACACAACAAACTCATGTTATAGAACCATTTGATTACAAACACTAATTGGCAAACACCGAAAGAGTGAAAAACTTCCTTGAAGCAAGTAATTGTCTTGATTTAAAAATGCAAGGTTTTAACATTCCCTTAACGGCAACACAATAGCACCAAAAGGTCATTTCTTTCGATAAAATGTCACCGGAAATCGGTGACATATGACCTATGTTTGAATCAAATCATATTTATTATACTTTTATTCTTACCATCGTCGTGTGCTGGTTTCTGAACTTGGATCGCACATTTGTCTTCTCTGTTGTTACACTGCACAGCCTGCCAAAGAGTCAAAGATAGACAAAGTTGAGAACGTTTACAAAAATACTGTTAAACACATTGGTGCGATAATAACCATATTAAAATGTTGTATCTCATTTTGTAAGTTTTATTTCCCAATTGTCATTGAATAAGTTTTTGTTCCAAAGACAATCGAATGATAAGAAAGCTGATACAATAATTATTATTACTATTAGTGAAAAGATCAGAATAATTATAGCTTTCTTATACCGCGCATGTATTGGTGACAAAGCATGCTAAAAAGCCATGAGTATTATTACCCTGGAGGGAAAGTATGTTCGGTGCCCCTTGTTCAGGTACCAATTTGTACAGCTGGGTGAACTGAGTGTCACCACCGGGATTCGAACCCGCGCCTTCAGCGTGAGACACAAGCATGCTTACCATTATTATTTGTTTATACACCCATTGTACTATATCAGTACCATTTACATTCATAGAGGTCATTACGCAAATATACTTTAAATAATATAATACTTATTTAAAAACTTATTTTTTTACTTATTTATACTTAATATAAAATCCTTTAACTGATACATGTGAGTGTACAGTACTAGTATAATTATCTGCTATCACTATTCACAATGCCCTACTACCAAGAACAAGATTCAATAGTGTCTCAGCGATAGTTTAAAGGGAATCAACAACCTAGCTTGTGAAACCTAATTGACCATCATAATGAGAGCATCCAGACGGGTAAAGGGGGGTCACGTGACACAAACTTTGTACTGGTTGTCAGCTTAAGCGGTTCATAACTTAACGATTTCGTCCCTACTAAGCATTTACGACTTTTTCGGGGCCCTGCTAATAAAACTCTGGAAGTTAAAAATTCAGGTTGCAGATCCCCTTAAACGCACGAATTTTGATCGGAGTGAATAAGAGTATGTTAGTCGGAATGATCCCCTTATAATGAGGCGTGTTCTTTGAATTTATGCTTCGATTTAATGATCTTCTCTCTCAAAGTTTCTAGTTGTACATGTCTAATTATTTTGGGATATAGATTATCAATATTTCAACCGTTTCCGATAAACAGGATGCTTCAAGGACGAACGCTAATTGGCAACGTTTCGTCGGTAAGATCGATATTGACGTATTTCACCTACTTATGGTTTTTACTTATCTACGATCAGGTGTTTAGGTCCATGGCCTCTTCAAAATGTTTCGTAATAAAACTACGCTTGTTATTTCCCCAAGTATTTCACAACGTAAATGTTATACTAATTTCGGTATAAAACAATATAAAATAGTCAATGTCACCTTTTCGCAATGTAAAAACAATATAAAAGAATCAACGTCAACTTTTAGGTTTGGCTGATGGAACGATAAATCATTACTTATGTTAAACACTTCATATTTATTCTCTACTCACATATGCTACCCAAATTATTGATCCTTACGATTTGTATATATAGGACAGTTTCTGGACAAGACAAACAACAACAGTGAGAGAGGGAATATCTTGTTAAATACGAGCGTTTTCCATGTTGAGCATTCTTGATGCATGCGATGTCTGAATTCAGTGGAAAGTGAATATGATGTTTTGTTTGATAGAAAAGAGACGGGAAAATGAAGAAACATTGCCTTTTTGTAACAGAGTTTACAAGAAGAGAAGATAACAAGTATAGCCTCTAGAACATGCCTATTGTTACATTGATGTTTTTATTTAGAAACACTTTTCAAAAGACATCCAGGTACATGTTTTATACCATTTATGTGAACAAACGATGTGTCATAGAACGGGAATGTTTATAATAATATATTATATAATATAATATTCTTTCTAGATTTAAATGTTTTGAGTGTCCAAGAGATTGTGTAAGCCCTCAGATTAACATCACAGCTGCGTATCTTAAGTTTGTCCACTTGCTTGCGTACCTTAGTGCAAATACCATTTAAACTGGGTTTCATTTTGACGTCAATATAAAAACTCCAGGAGCACCTACAAGGGACAACCAATTAACCATCAGTAAAATAATCATTCCCAAACCATATTTCGGGATTGTCTTGTCACTGGTACTGAATTTAGATATTTGGCATGATTAAATAGACAGATGGGGTCATATTTATGAAATTCAGATTTTCTTAAATTTCGATTTAAATATTCCATATAAACATTGTAAGAAAGAAATTAGTACAATAACATTGCATTGATACAAAGGAACAAAGATGATTAAGGTCTATTGATCACTAATGAAGGATTTTGTAGCGAAAAATACAAAATAGTGTTGTCGAAATTTTGACCCCTTGTCATTTCAATGCCCTGCCAAATTAGTTACGGTTATCTTTAAGGTATGGCATACGAATATGTTAACGCAACTGAATGTTAACTGATATATTTAAATTTCAACATTATCCGTTTCGTTTACGCATTGCTAGAATGCCCCAAAGACATTCCAAATTTCATGATATTTGCACAAAAAACGCAGGTAAGTGAACAAACTTAAGATACGCAGCTGAAGATAATTTACTTCCGTCAACGACAACAATATTGAACCTACCTGAAACTGATGTTCAACCAGATCCACGCCACACGCCTCTGATGCAACGTTGCTACACTGGTAACACTGCAGACTACAGCCTGTAGTAACATCAGTATAATTTGAAATATTCGGACATTTAAAAAAAATTTAAAGACTATCTTACAATATCCTATAATCAATCGGACACTCCCTCCATCGTTGCATCCATTCTATCACAAGAGATTGAAATATGAACTTTGAATGATTTAGTATCTCAAAATTGTCTTGCAACTTTGAAATAATTCAAGTTTGTCTGTTCTTGAAGAACAAGTTATATGGATAGTCAACTTCTTTATTGCATGAAATGTCTGTTCTTGTGGTCAATGCGTGCCTCTCATACTCTGACCATTATCAGTCCATGTAAACAAACAATTAGACAGATTGGTTGAATACAGTAGACTTACCTTGAGAGACCAACGTCAGGAAAATACACAACACCCCTGTATTAAGGGATAGCATGTTTAAAGTTCATGTACATGTAAAATGAAAGCACATGCAGTTTCACAGCGTTGAATTGATGACAGCTCTAACTGTTAAATGTCAGACTTGAGCTTAATAACAGGAAGTTGACTGTAGAAAAGGTCAACAAGAAATAATGGCATGCAGGTATTAAATGACAAACTTGAAGAACAGTGGATACATATCATCAACATAACAAGTTAATAAAGATCAACGGTTGATATCGTTTGAACATCTATCCTTTAAATGACAAAATGATGACATTCATTTGTTTTCAATTACTACACTAAAGCAGTCATATAACTGTTCTACTTATTCCTTCACTATCATTGCACACAATAATGAGTAATACCGTACGCAAATACTAAAATGTTATGATTCACAGTGTTCGTATTTCCAGTTATATATATGCGCGAGGTCTGCTGTATTGACGAGGAGCCAACAAAACTCAAACATAAGAAAACGTTTACAACAATTCAGCTTAATCAAAGGCAAAGTCAAATATGACGACCTTTCGCCCTGAAGTATACTTATGAAATGTCAAAGATGATTGCGACAGCACAAGTGGAATTACAACTTGCAAATAGGTAACTGCATAAATGAGTCAATGATTTGCCATCTGACTCGGAATAATGGCCTAGTAACAAGTTGCATTAAAGTGACAGAGATTTTGTTGTTGGGTCACCCATTTCAATCTTGATCATTTATTATGGATTTATTGAAGAAGTAACGCATGTGGCTGAAAATGACCAACTAAATTAAGTTTTGTGAATGTTACTAAAACATATCGATATAAAAATTCTTGACATTTTTTGCAGATAAAAAGTAGTAATTAAGCTGAACTAGCTGCTCAAGTGTTTACATGTAAACCTGTTTACTCAACGGTAATTGAAACGCAATTTGAAATATAATAATTCCTAATCAACTGAATTAACAACATAGACACGAAACAACGAGAAAATATAACTATTAAACTGTGCAAATGTCCGACGGGAACTGTTGGACTCACATCAACATCTATGGCGTCATGATTAGGCAGACACGGAAGGGGTGTTTTTCAGTCAGTATCGTCTTCGTCCATCTTGTGTTTACAGATTTGTCAGCAATCGTTGGGGCTTTGAGAGAAACGGGCATCACAGAAGATGTTGTGGGATTGGTTCCGTATGCTGTTTCAGAGCTTCATCCCACAAAGGTTCGATTGGATTTCAATGTGGATTGGACGAGTGTCCACCTCTCAGGCGATAAATCGGTTCTAGTCTATCTGTAAACGAAAGGTTGCACATTGTTAATGGCGTCCTAGTCTGATACCAAGAAAAGGACGTATTACCAACGTATTTAAAACTGGGTTGCCGTACTACGAATTGAATTTTTCGACCCTTCCAATGTCTATTGAAACGATCGGGAATTGATTGCATTCCGTTTGTAGACAGTTGTTACCACGTTATATTCATTATATTTTAAAGGTCAACATATTCAGTTAAAAGAGTGTAATAATGTAAGTAACAATATCCAGCACACAAGATCTGTCTATTGTGTTGTTTTTTGTTGTGTTGTTGACTTTTTACATTTTCTATCTATTACCAGAAAGACCAAACATAAAAAAGTACGCGGCATTGCCCCCTTAATCAAACAACTTACTAATCACTGTAATATCCTAGAAATCGTCACCATGTAGGCAGTGATAGCCAGTGATAAAGCTTTTCTAAGTTAAATCTATTGATTGTCGTTATTCATCCAACGACATTTACAAAATGTAGAAATGCAGTTTGATTAAACTTGACAGTGCTACGAGGAATAAAGGTGTGCAAATATTGACTCACATGAGTTTAAAACTCCACACACGCTGTTCTTCGTCACAGGCTGTGGAGAGAAAACCGCTGATATATCAAAGTTCTTATCCCGACAGAACAAATATCTGTAAATCTTATTCCTCAAAAGGTAGATTTTAAGAAACTGTGTAGAAATTGTACACACAAGTGATGAGTATATTAAAGGCTTTTTGTGGGATATCTAAGTTAGTCCAGGTGTTTCGCCTTCGCAGATTAGATTGTCTTATTCTAAGGGATAAACATGACGAGGAGCCTCTATCCGGATGGATAAATCCTTTGCTAGATTAATTCGCTTATACATCATTCAGGATATACAAATACAATATTTTGTATTTTAAAGAAATAACTTAAAATTGGTCTTGATAAGTCTTTTATTTTTTCTCAGGATATAAAATCAATGATAAATCTGGTTATGAATTATAGATTCGTAACTCGGCGTTTAATTCTAAAGCCATGGCTCTTCTTAACTTTCCTCTTTGTTGAGTCGGGATGTTCTCCTGCCCTTGAATCCCATCTCGATCGTATGTGGACATATCCATGCTTGCGATTGCTCTTAAATAGACATTTTTCTTCATCGTCTCCTGATGCACACTGGAGCAGTTGACGCAGACAATGTTCTATACTTCACGCGATGTGTGTCGCGATTGTCATTTTAGCGCCATATCCGCATCTGGTTACAGTTCAATATGACATATGCAAAAAATATAGAGTTGCCATTCTTAAGCTATCAACTAGTCGCCAAGCAGGAGGTTGTCGATAATGCGGTCGACGTCTTTGCTATTGCTTGTCACTTCCTGATTAATGTTGATGGAGCTTGCAACAAGTGCTTCAAGGAAGTCGTCGTCCAATCGAAAGTATATTCCTTCGTAGTTATATTCTTTTTTAAGAAGGACTGGTTTGAGATCTGAAAGAGAGTATGCATAGTTTTGGTATTCCCTCGTTTCTCTGTCTTGGATTGCAATTAAAGCCTTTCTATGGTCTTTGGTATAATCTAACACAGGGTACAGAATTAACTTCCTCTTCAGACATGTGGAGTAGGTACAGAAGTTTTCGGTGAACTTTATTTGGGCTGCGGCCTCTATCAGTCGTTGCCTCCTGCTCTTCTGGGGTGGACTGGGGCGTACAGGGACAGCAGAGCTCACTGTTTCAATCACATCCACTTTCGGAGCAGGTGGTTGTGGTTTCAGAGCAGGGGCTGTAGGAGGCTTTTCTGCAGGTGAAGTCGTCTTTGTCGGTGCTGCGTCGGCGGCTGTGGTAGTCGAGGGAGTTGCAGAGACGTTTTTAGATGTGTGAGTTTCCTGTCGTATGGTGGTGTCAAACACGATGGTGAAAGTCTTTTGGCCGTTCTCTATATCATTCGTGATATAGTAGGACTTGACTAGATACTTCAGGCAGTTATTTAGGTCATCGAGAAGAGCCTTTGGGAGAGGTCCGGTAAGTGAGCTAACTTGATCCATCACTGCGAGTTAAGCGAGAGCACACTGGAGTTGTACAGTGTTCCACAGAGAGACTGCAGATGTATGCCTCCCTCTCCCTGGATGTCCTCCTGCTATATACAGCTGACTGTCAACACACTGTCAGTATGACACTGATGCTTCTCTCACGTGTCACGTGGCTTTGTTTAAGCCAGCGCTCTAATTAAGATTATTTACAATTTGATCATCTATCTAAAGGACTGTGTAATTCAATTAGTTACAGCAACACAAGCTCACAGTTTGACTACTTTGTATGGAGAAACAGGTACATTCCCTATTTATGTTTATGTTGAGAAAATGATGATTTCATTTTGGCTTGGACTAATTACATTTGAAAATTCCAATGGATAGTGAATTAACATGTATGTATTATTTCTGTATCTAATTACCTCTGTGAGTGGTCTTTGTGGAAATAGAATTGATTGATTGAAATTGGTTGATTAGAGTGGATCCTTCCGAAACACTAACAAGTAGTTATATCACACCTATATAACTTGTTAAATAATCAGTGTATGTGGCTTGGGTTGTTAAATAATCAGTCAATGCGGCTTTGGTTGTTTAGTAGTCAATGTGTGTCGCTTGGGGGTTGATGAGATGAAAGACTTCTATCTCTTCAGAGGATTATTTGCCCTTCTTTTAAGAAAATACTTTTGACTTTAACTTTGTTATTGCTTTTAATGAAATAATACCAATGGCTTTCCTCGAGATAAAAATTACAAACACAAAATCAACGAATTACGAAATGTAGCATATCAGACAACTTATAAATTATACAATTTATAAAATCCCCCCTCCCTCCCACTCTATTTCAAACTCCAAATTAATTCAATTTTATTTTTTACCACTTTAGAACTTTTATTAACTTTACTTGGGTGTCTATGACCTATTCTAAATTTCATGCCCCGTTTTTGGAAATAGCTAAGGCATAGACCCCACGTCGGCGACATCGCCTAATGGTCAAAGAAGACGTTAAACATCAACCCAACAACAACAACAGTTGTCGGAAAATCACATGAACATATCAGGCATTACAGATATGATCACTGAGATAACAGTCCAAACTCATTGGTACATAGATGCTCTTGTCATCATACTTATACATCTTGGGTTCGCTTCTTAGATAAAAGACATGAGGACACTTGAGTTGATCCGTCCCATTTTACTACTGACGATGGAGTGATACAAACACACACACATTCGCACTTCCGGTAGTATTGTCTATACGACTCATTACAATAATACGCGTCTGACATACATAATGTGTGCGGAGAAAATTGCTTTTATCACTGAAAAGTTTGTAACGATTTTCTCAACAAAAACTGTGTTCCACAGAAGATATCGTTTTGACAGTGGATTTGAAGAATGCCCTGCAATCGGCAAGTCCATGATATCACAAACAACTTGCATCAAGCCATGAACACAATGACGTCACAATGCTTTGACGTAAAAAATACGATGACAACACAATGCTATCATGACATCACCGCTTTAAGAGTTAAAGTATAGTGCAGTTGTCAGATATGGACATTTTTCATGCAAACGTAATGAAAAGTGATTTTTTTTGGTAAACAGAATATCACCTGTTGATATTTGTTGTCTAAACAACTTAATTGTGTTGATAATTTAATTTGATATCAGATAACACTTGAGCGAGATTCTCTCTATACTGCAACTGTGACTAGAACAGCTACATATCTATGGAGGTTGTTTGTACACTTAACAGCGGATTTATAATGTTACAAGAATAAACTGTTTACATCTTTTATAAATATGTTGTTGCTGCAGTCTATGTGAACTAAGCCTTAATTAAACTCATCACACTCCAATATTGAGTCTAGCTAGATGCAGTAATGGGTCGCGTCAGTCGATCTAACTTTTTCGACTAATCAGGGATCATCTTACGAAGGCGCAATTAGTCTGCATTCGCACATAACGTTCCAATTTCAAACTTACAAACAAAACAAATAGTAGCCACTTGATGATTTGATACATCCATTCGGCCATCTCACGTTTGAGTTGAGGGTCATAGGCTGCCGAAAGGTCGGCTGACGCGACCTGTTACTGTATCTAGCTAGACTAAATAAGAATGTTGCTGATGCTGTGACGTATAAAGAATAAGTTTTTTTTCAGAACTTCTCAGTCAATCATTTATGAAACAGGACAGGTAAAATGCAATGTATGTATAAGGAGAGATCATATTTGATCGCACCATATCACGTGATCACTCCACATTTACCCGATGATTAAGCATCATAATTACCTAAAGATGACATAGGTTTAAATGGTGTTTGAGTAGGATATTCATTTTCTGACCTGAACCTAATTTTCACTCAGCTTGCCAACTGTATGAGAGGTATTTAAATCTATAATTATAGAAGTTATATACAATTTGAACATGTTATTAACAGTTATTTACAGACTCGGCTTTCACACAAACTGTTATTGGAACGGTGAACCCACAGTCTACATTCAGGATACAAATCAAATGTAAAGAAGAATCTATATTATCTGAACATTTTATCACGCTGACATTAAGCTCTGATTATTGGAAATTGATGGATGAGTCAATTGCCAGGGCTGTCGATCTCAACATCCCGGCGATTATTACTGGCGATTTTAACACTGACATTCTAAAAGGGAGAAACCCACAGTTACTATACACAGACTCTTTACAGCTTTCGATAAGCTTTATCTATAAGATAAATTTCTATAAGCTCATTTCCTCCATTAAAAAATTTTAAAGACTATCTTACAATATCCTATAATCAATCGGACACTCCCTCCATCGTTGCATCCATTCTATCACAAGAGATTGAAATATGAACTTTGAATGATTTAGTATCTCAAAATTGTCTTGCAACTTTGAAATAATTCAAGTTTGTCTGTTCTTGAAGAACAAGTTATATGGATAGTCAACTTCTTTATTGCATGAAATGTCTGTTCTTGTGGTCAATGCGTGCCTCTCATACTCTGACCATTATCAGTCCATGTAAACAAACAATTAGACAGATTGGTTGAATACAGTAGACTTACCTTGAGAGACCAACGTCAGGAAAATACACAACACCCCTGTAATAAGGGATCGCATGTTTAAAGTTTATGTACATGTAAAATGAAAGCACATGCAGTTTCACAGCGTTGAATTGATGACAGCTCTAACTGTTAAATGTCAGACTTGAGCTTAATAACAGGAAGTTGACTGTAGAAAAGGTCAACAAGAAATAATGGCATGCAGGTATTAAATGACAAACACTGAAATGCATTGTGTATGAAACTATTTGAATAATTTGAAGAACAGTGGATACATATCATCAACATAACAAGTTAATAAAGATCAACGGTTGATATCGTTTGAACATCTATCCTTTAAATGACAAAATGATGACATTCATTTGTTTTCAATTACTACACTAAAGCAGTCATATAACTGTTCTACTTATTCCTTCACTATCATTGCACACAATAATGAGTAATACCGTACGCAAATACTAAAATGTTATTATTCACAGTGTCCGTATTTCCAGTTATATATATGCGCGAGGTCTGCTGTATTGACGAGGAGCCAACAAAACTCAAACATAAGAAAACGTTTACAACAATTCAGCTTAATCAAAGGCAAAGTCAAATATGACGACCTTTCGCCCTGAAGTATACTTATGAAATGTCAAAGATGATTGCGACAGCACAAGTGGAATTACAACTTGCAAATAGGTATCTGCATAAATGAGTCAATGATTTGCCATCTGACTCGGAATAATGGCCTAGTAACAAGTTGCATTAAAGTGACAGAGATTTTGTTGTTGGGTCACCCATTTCAATCTTGATCATTTATTATGGATTTATTGAAGAAGTAACGCATGTGGCTGAAAATGACCAACTAAATTAAGTTTTGTGAATGTTACTAAAACATATCGATATAAAAATTCTTGACATTTTTTGCAGATAAAAGTAGTAATTAAGCTGAACTAGCTGCTCAAGTGTTTACATGTAAACCTGTTTACTCAACGGTAATTGAAACGCAATTTGAAATATAATAATTCCTAATCAACTGAATTAACAACATAGACACGAAACAACGAGAAAATATAACTATTAAACTGTGCAAATGTCCGACGGGAACTGTTGGACTCACATCAACATCTATGGCGTCATGATTAGGCAGACACGGAAGGGGTGTTTTTCAGTCAGTATCGTCTTCGTCCATCTTGTGTTTACAGATATGTCAGCAATCGTTGGGGCTTTGAGAGAAACGGGCATCACAGAAGATGTTGTGGGATTGGTTCCGTATGCTGTTTCAGAGCTTCATCCCACAAAGGTTCGATTGGATTTCAATGTGGATTGGACGAGTGTCCACCTCTCAGGCGATAAATCGGTTCTAGTCTATCTGTAAACGAAAGGTTGCACATTGTTAATGGCGTCCTAGTCTGATACCAAGAAAAGGACGTATTACCAACATATTTAAAACTGGGTTGCCGTACTACGAATTGATTTTTTCGACCCTTCCAATGTCTATTGAAACGATCGGGAATTGATTGCATTCCGTTTGTAGACAGTTGTTACCACGTTATATTCATTATATTTTAAAGGTCAACATATTCAGTTAAAAGAGTGTAATAATGTAAGTAACAATATCCAGCACACAAGATCTGTCTATTGTGTTGTTTTTTGTTGTGTTGTTGACTTTTTACATTTTCTATCTATTACCAGAAAGACCAAACATAAAAAAGTACGCGGCATTGCCCCCTTAATCAAACAACTTACTAATCACTGTAATATCCTAGAAATCGTCACCATGTAGGCAGTGATAGCCAGTGATAAAGCTTTTCTAAGTTAAACCTATTGATTGTCGTTATTCATCCAACGACATTTACAAAATGTAGAAATGCAGTTTGATTTAACTTGACAGTGCTACGAGGAATAAAGGTGTGCAAATATTGACTCACATGAGTTTAAAACTCCACACACGCTGTTCTTCGTCACAGGCTGTGGAGAGAAAACCGCTGATATATCAAAGTTCTTATCCCGACAGAACAAATATCTGTAAATCTTATTCCTCAAAAGGTAGATTTTAAGAAACTGTGTAGAAATTGTACACACAGGTGATGAGTATATTAAAGGCTTTTTGTGGGATATCTAAGTTAGTCCAGGTGTTTCGCCTTCGCAGATTAGATTGTCTTATTCTAAGGGATAAACATGACGAGGAGCCTCTATCCGGATGGATAAATCCTTTGCTAGATTAATTCGCTTATACATCATTCAGGATATACAAATACAATATTTTGTATTTTAAAGAAATAACTTAAAATTGGTCTTGATAAGTCTTTTATTTTTTCTCAGGATATAAAATCAATGATAAATCTGGTTATGAATTATAGATTCGTAACTCGGCGTTTAATTCTAAAGCCATGGCTCTTCTTAACTTTCCTCTTTGTTGAGTCGGGATGTTCTCCTGCCCTTGAATCCCATCTCGATCGTATGTGGACATATCCATGCTTGCGATTGCTCTTAAATAGACATTTTTCTTCATCGTCTCCTGATGCACACTGGAGCAGTTGACGCAGACAATGTTCTATACTTCACGCGATGTGTGTCGCGATTGTCATTTTAGCGCCATATCCGCATCTGGTTACACTTCAATATGACATATGCAAAAAATATAGAGTTGCCATTCTTAAGCTTTCAACTAGTCGCCAAGCAGGAGGTTGTCGATAATGCGGTCGACGTCTTTGCTATTGCTTGTCACTTCCTGATTAATGTTGATGGAGCTTGCAACAAGTGCTTCAAGGAAGTCGTCGTCCAATCGAAAGTATATTCCTTCGTAGTTATATTCTTTTTTAAGAAGGACTGGTTTGAGATCTGAAAGAGAGTATGCATAGTTTTGGTATTCCCTCGTTTCTCTGTCTTGGATTGCAATTAAAGCCTTTCTATGGTCTTTGGTATAATCTAACACAGGGTACAGAATTAACTTCCTCTTCAGACATGTGGAGTAGGTACAGAAGTTTTCGGTGAACTTTATTTGGGCTGCGGCCTCTATCAGTCGTTGCCTCCTGCTCTTCTGGGGTGGACTGGGGCGTACAGGGACAGCAGAGCTCACTGTTTCAATCACATCCACTTTCGGAGCAGGTGGTTGTGGTTTCAGAGCAGGGGCTGTAGGAGGCTTTTCTGCAGGTGAAGTCGTCTTTGTCGGTGCTGCGTCGGCGGCTGTGGTAGTCGAGGGAGTTGCAGAGACGTTTTTAGATGTGTGAGTTTCCTGTCGTATGGTGGTGTCAAACACGATGGTGAAAGTCTTTTGGCCGTTCTCTATATCATTCGTGATATAGTAGGACTTGACTAGATACTTCAGGCAGTTGTTTAGGTCATCGAGAAGAGCCTTTGGGAGAGGTCCGGTAAGTGAGCTAACTTGATCCATCACTGCGAGTTAAGCGAGAGCACACTGGAGTTGTACAGTGTTCCACAGAGAGACTGCAGATGTATGCCTCCCTCTCCCTGGATGTCCTCCTGCTATATACAGCTGACTGTCAACACACTGTCAGTATGACACTGATGCTTCTCTCGCGTGTCACGTGGCTTTGTTTAAGCCAGCGCTCTAATTAAGATTATTTACAATTTGATCATCTATCTAAAGGACTGTGTAATTCAATTAGTTACAGCAACACAAGCTCACAGTTTGACTACTTTGTATGGAGAAACAGGTACATTCCCTATTTATGTTTATGTTGAGAAAATGATGATTTCATTTTGGCTTGGACTAATTACATTTGAAAATTCCAATGGATAGTGAATTAACATGTATGTATTATTTCTGTATCTAATTACCTCTGTGAGTGGTCTTTGTGGAAATAGAATTGATTGATTGAAATTGGTTGATTAGAGTGGATCCTTCCGAAACACTAACAAGTAGTTATATCACACCTATATAACTTGTTAAATAATCAGTGTATGTGGCTTGGGTTGTTAAATAATCAGTCAATGCGGCTTTGGTTGTTTAGTAGTCAATGTGTGTCGCTTGGGGGTTGATGAGATGAAAGACTTCTATCTCTTCAGAGGATTATTTGCCCTTCTTTTAAGAAAATACTTTTGACTTTAACTTTGTTATTGCTTTTAATGAAATAATACCAATGGCTTTCCTCGAGATAAAAATTACAAACACAAAATCAACGAATTACGAAATGTAGCATATCAGACAACTTATAAATTATACAATTTATAAAATCCCCTCTCCCTCCCACTCTATTTCAAACTCCAAATTAATTCAATTTTATTTTTTACCACTTTAGAACTTCTATTAACTTTACTTGGGTGTCTATGACCTATTCTAAATTTCATGCCCCGTTTTTGGAAATAGCTAAGGCATAGACCCCACGTCGGCGACATCGCCTAATGGTCAAAGAAGACGTTAAACATCAACCCAACAACAACAACAGTTGTCGGAAAATCACATGAACATATCAGGCATTACAGATATGATCACTGAGATAACAGTCCAAACTCATTGGTACATAGATGCTCTTGTCATCATACTTATACATCTGGGGTTCGCTTCTTAGATAAAAGACATGAGGACACTTGAGTTGATCCGTCCCATTTTACTACTGACGATGGAGTGATACAAACACACACACATTCGCACTTCCGGTAGTATTGTCTATACGACTCATTACAATAATACGCGTCTGACATACATAATGTGTGCGGAGAAAATTGCTTTTATCACTGAAAAGTTTGTAACGATTTTCTCAACAAAAACTGTGTTCCACGGAAGATATCGTTTTGACAGTGGATTTGAAGAATGCCCTGCAATCGGCAAGTCCATGATATCACAAACAACTTGCATCAAGCCATGAACACAATGACGTCACAATGCTTTGACGTAAAAAATACGATGACAACACAATGCTATCATGACATCACCGCTTTAAGAGTTAAAGTATAGTGCAGTTGTCAGATATGGACATTTTTCATGCAAACGTAATGAAAAGTGATTTTTTTTGGTAAACAGAATATCACCTGTTGATATTTGTTGTCTAAACAACTTAATTGTGTTGATAATTTAATTTGATATCAGATAACACTTGAGCGAGATTCTCTCTATACTGCAACTGTGACTAGAACAGGTACATATCTATGGAGGTTGTTTGTACACTTAACAGCGGATTTATAATGTTACAAGAATAAACTGTTTACATCTTTTATAAATATGTTGTTGCTGCAGTCTATGTGAACTAAGCCTTAATTAAACTCATCACACTCCAATATTGAGTCTAGCTAGATGCAGTAATGGGTCGCGTCAGTCGATCTAACTTTTTCGACTAATCAGGGATCATCTTACGAAGGCGCAATTAGTCTGCATTCGCACATAACGTTCCAATTTCAAACTTACAAACAAAACAAATAGTAGCCACTTGATGATTTGATACATCCATTCGGCCATCTCACGTTTGAGTTGAGGGTCATAGGCTGCCGAAAGGTCGGCTGACGCGACCTGTTACTGTATCTAGCTAGACTAAATAAGAATGTTGCTGATGCTGTGACGTATAAAGAATAAGTTTTTTTTCAGAACTTCTCAGTCAATCATTTATGAAACAGGACAGGTAAAATGCAATGTATGTATAAGGAGAGATCATATTTGATCGCACCATATCACGTGATCACTCCACATTTACCCGATGATTAAGCATCATAATTACCTAAAGATGACATAGGTTTAAATAGTGTTTGAGTAGGATATTCATTTTCTGACCTGAACCTAATTTTCACTCAGCTTGCCAACTGTATGAGAGGTATTTAAATCTATAATTATAGAAGTTATATACAATTTGAACATGTTATTAACAGTTATTTACAGACTCGGCTTTCACACAAACTGTTATTGGAACGGTGAACGAAGAATCTATATTATCTGAACATTTTATCACGCTGACATTAAGCTCTGATTATTGGAAATTGATGGATGAGTCAATTGCCAGGGCTGTCGATCTCAACATCCCGGCGATTATTACTGGCGATTTTAACACTGACATTCTAAAAGGGAGAAACCCACAGTTACTATACACAGACTCTTTACAGCTTTCGATAAGCTTTATCTATAAGATAAATTTCTATAAGCTCATTTCCTCCATTAACCTATTAATCATATTACTGAGACGTTGACGTCAGTTAAAATTGAAATTATGAACGAATGTATCCCAAACAAAACTGTAACAATACGGACATGTTTGGTAGATGTTCTCAACACGTTTTTTACAGATAAGGTTGCATTTTGAAAGGAATCCCAGTCTAAGATATCTCCTACCAAATGTGTAAACATTCTGTTCATACGTCAGTCACTATCAAGAACTATTTCTTTAACTCAGTCAGTCCTTGTCTCTGGAATATCTCTGATAGAACCTGGAGCCCGCCATCTTCTCCTCATACACACGGTAGAAGTCCTCCAACATCTCCTCTGTGAAGTAGTTCCTCCAGTCTCCAGCTTGGCCTTAATTCATAAACAAATAAACATTCGTTAGCTAGAGATGTATTTGATTACATTTTTTATAAAATTCTAACCCATAAAAGGCTTAACTTACGCCATACTTAAAGTATTAACCATAACCAGAAGATATTAAGTATTCAGAAAACTTCCTCATTTTGCCCTAGAGCCAAAACCATTTCTGCGATGGAACATTTAGCACTAAGTGTGCGGTAAAGAGATTTAAAGAAACATGTGCCAGCAAGAGAGAAATATAAAGTGAACCTATTAGATATAATCTAATGATTATAACCATACGCTTGTGACAAAACTTTATAAATTTCGGAATATTGTATTATTTCTTTCTAACTTCACGAACACATATTTAGTTAAATGTCACCTTTTCGGTACAGGAAATTTTCACCATCCATTTTGAAAGCAAAGTCTTCTTTGTCGACCTTCATTTTTGAAAATGTACATTTTTCTGCAATCTCCCCCCACAGACGCTTCTTTCTCTTTAGTTCCAGGAAGTCGGAGAGTTTTTCAAGGGAAGCCAGTGGGTCCTAAATTAAACTCAACGTAATATTTAAACACAGAATGAACTTATATCTTTATACAATCATTTATAACCTTTTGGATGATTGTCGCATTCCGTGATTTTCATCTGTTTTGTTACTTTCAGTTAACATTTGTGTAGCCTTATTTAATCTGTCTTTAATCAAACGTTTACATAACATTGTTTGATCAGTTTCTATAACAAGTAATAAAACACTAAACTGGTCATTGTCAAGCTCAAAATAGTGTCTATACAATGGCGTTTGTTGCAAATACGACACTTACCTTGATTGTGTCTTCATAAACCTGAAAATATACCGGATGTTCTGGGTTGTCCTGGAGAAATTTCTCGGTGTTTCGAAGATGATCCAAATACCCATTGATGTCAACTGTCGGACAGAACGATAACAAGTATTCCTTTAGTTCTCTTAGGTGTGTGAATCCAAAACTTGGATAACCTGCGACCATTTATTTATATTATCTGTCAGCAAATTCACATTTTGAAAATGCAGATCAAAGTTACATCCAAAAATGATATAGAGAACAACTTACTCACAGAAATTGCATAGAGCAAGTTTTAATACTTGCTACGAATGACAACATGAGCATGAGACCAGAGGGTGGCATACAGAATATCGAAGATATTTTTAATAAAAAGTTAATCAAAGGTAATTTCATATTAATAATTTGATATTAATAATTGTTTAAAGGGACAGTAGCACGTTTTAGGGGGAATATAAGGTGATGTCAGGAAAATGAAAATAAATGGCTCCAGTGGAAAGACATTGTATTGAAACTAAATTAAGCAGTAATAATTCAAACATATAACATAAAGTTTAGCCATGCGATTCATTTTTCTTTCACAAAATGAATTAAAGGTGTTCACAAAAAATATAATATAATACATTTAGCATTAACTTACCATTATCAATGTAATATTTGAAATAAAAAATTCTCAAAAAACTGCTCCTTTAATATACCTTTGCCGTTTAAAAAGAGATCAAGGAAATCTCCAAATGATCCCCTATATGTTCCATAGGGCCAGGGTATCCCGTGATACGCGTGGTACAGTGACACAACCACATCTTTTGGGTCCCGTAGAGTGTAGACAATTTTCACCTTCTTGCTGATGAGATCTTCGGGACCATCCGATAGTCTTGCGTGAGTGTTGATTATACGAGGCGAGGCTAACTTTTCGAAGTCCTCGGAAGAAACCAGTTCAAGATGTTCTTTGAAACGGGCAATAGTCTCCGCAGAGCCATTCAGGAGCATGCTCATCATTTCAAATGTCCAATGAGTTCCTTATATAAAACATGTCATAAGTTTAAAATTGCTTAATTTGGTTTTAGGTAACTTTAATCTTTGTAATTGGACAACTACAATACGTAAATTCTCATAAAGTAAGATGTGAATTCTACATAATTTTGATTTGAAAAACAGGTTCATTATATCATATTCTTGTTATACAGTGTGCAATATTGTCAGTATAAGCAGCAAGTTCGTTTTACGTGACCACACAAGAAAACAACTAGTCACTCACTCACCTATTTATATTATTTATAAACATGGGTGTTTCTTATTCCAAAAATGCAAATGAATATAATGGTTACTCACCCACTTAATTTACGTTATCTATAAACATGATTGGTTCTAATTCTTAAAATGCCAATGAAATAAACTGGTTACCCCTCGCTTGATAAATATTATTTATAAAATGGGTGATTAAATTATATAAATATGTATGTGTGTTGTTTTTTGTATCTATATTGTATTGTATAGTATTATCCTTCCATAGTATTGAATTCTTATTGTTAAGTTTTACATGTATCATGTCATGCTCTGTCGGATGTAAGAAGAATTCCCGTCTGGGTAATAAAGTCTTGTCTTATCTTATCTTATCTTATCTTATCTTATCTTATCAGAAACACTTAAGGTGAATATTGACAGACCTACCACTCCTTGGATATCCAGAAAAATACACATCATCTTTCCTCAATGGAAACTGTTTGAGTTTGCTGATAAAGCGTCGTTTATAAACCGGATTATAAAGTACTCCACCACAGAGGAGATACTGCAGCGAGTTGCCGCCTCGGTCAGTAATCGTCTCAAAGGTTTCACCCGAGAGGGAGATCTCATACGGTTTACCAGCAATCTGCAGCATTCAATGGAAATATGAAACGTGTTCTAATAAACTGCCAGGCAAAAGAAAGTACACACTTCAGTTGAATTCATCATATGTAAGATTTTCAAATATAAATAAATCGTGTTTTTATGTATTATTCTCAAACTGATAAGAACAAGAGGAAATCGTCTTGCAAGGAATACTCTTAAGCGTTTTTAGTTTTAAAAAGAGCCCGAAATTTTATGTTGACAAATTAGTCTAGAATTAGTTCTGATATAACACAACTGTTCATTAACACTGAAGACGTAATCTATTTACAAAATCTGTCATCCCTGTTTCAACCTTTTATCAATAATTAGCTATAAATCAAAATATCCTTTAAACGGTCGAATCTAAATCTGAGGTAAATTGCTGGTTATTGAAAGTTAATTACTTGATATTAATAATGACAACTCATTCAGATGCAACATGTTACTTGAGTTAGCATTAAAGGGGCAGTAGCACGTTTTTTGATTATTTTATATTTTAAATTTTTCACTGATAATTGTAAGTTAATGATAAATGTATTACTTTAATAGTGTTAAAATTATCATAACACAAACCAATTATCCATAGTCAGTGGAGAAAGTATGAAGATTCACCTAAAATCCATTGGCGGCCATTTTGTGTGAACACCTTTAATTCATTTTGTGTAAGAAAAAGGAATCTCATGGCTAAACTTTACATTATATATTCGAATTATTTCTGCTGCATTTAGTTTAAATGCATTGTCTTTCAATTGGAACCATTAATTTTCGATTTCCTGACATCACCTTATATTCCCTCAAAAAACGTGCTACTGCCCTTTTAAGATGATTTACAATTTGACAGATCAACGCAGAGACCACTATAGCAAAATAAGAGGAGCATATACCATAATTGCGCTAAATTAAAGTAAACGATAAAGACCTACCTCAATTTTACCTTCTCCTTTCGTTGCCATTACGTTGTTTGCGCCCAAAAGCTAGACCAGTCCTGTGTCCAGAATCACGTACATGTGGTTACTTTATTGAAATTTGTTTGAAATGGAAATGTATGTACGGGCATACGCATATCAATTCAACAACCGGGTCACACATGATTTTATGTGACTGAGCAACTATAAGAAAACTCTATTGTTAGGGGAGGTCGGGGCTAAGAGGGCAACATTAAACATTTTGTTTTTCATGAAAAAATTAAAAGGGATTAGAAATCAAGCACAAGCTTATACCAATGACTATCGAATTTGTGGGAATTCAAATCGCTATTTAGTTATAATTACGTTTTTGAAAATGTTGCAAAATCTTGTCGAATATTAATGAAACAGGTTCACATTCGGATTATGATAAATAGAGAATCTCACCCAAGTGTCTTCTGATATCAAATATATCAACACGAGTTGATTAAAGTTACAAATATCCGAGGCTTGCCGAGGATATTTTTACTTTAATCAACGAGTGTTGATATATTTGATATCAGAAGACACGAGGGTGAGATTTTATTTATCATCCAAATCATTTTTCAACAGTTATTAGCAAAAGAATGAACATATCTGAACACGAAACTGCCATTAGACTTCTTGAACAGTGAGGTCATTGCATTGTGACGTCATCAGCATTATGACGTCATAACATTGTTACGCCATGAACTTTGTGACGTCATAGTATTGTCATCTGTGTTCTAAGTGATGCCAAAGCCTTGTGATGTCATTTAACTGATGATGTAATAGGATTATGACGATATGATTGTAGCGATATCTACAATGTAGATATCGCTTGTAGATATCGCTTGATCTCAGAAAAGCGATATCTACTGTGGTAGCCACTTTTGGATGATAAATCAATCTATCTATAGGTTGATTATTAACTATACAATGAATTATGACGATACAAAGGTTGATGTAATTAGTACTAATCAGATAATGAATATTTCTATGAGAACTATGGTGTCTTATTTATGGTACGTATTACCTAAAAATGCTTATATGTTAAAGCATGTTGATCGTCATCGTGTTTTTTTTCAAATGACAGATCTACCAACATTTAGTTATGAAAAGTTATTGTATCTCTGCACAGATGTCTTAACGTCAGTCATTAAACTCAAATAAAAGTCTCAAATATAAAGTCAATACGCGTGTTGCATAATGGACGTGCCACATAGGTTTTTATGCTGCGGAAGCTCACATGAATTTTGATAGGTTTGGTTCGTTCAGGTACCCTACTGCGGCACGTTGACTGTTTCTTATACGTATACGACTTGAATAAATTCAAACTTTAAATGCTTCCTTCTGATGGGATCTAACACGTTCATGTTCGTGTGACACGTTCAATAAACCTCAGTGGAGGTAATACAAAATAACCGTTGCTATATGGCATTTACACTAATCATGCATGCTGATTGGACGAAACAGGGTCATGTGACCAAAAGGACCATTTTAACAATGTGTCATCGCACAGTGATGAAACCACTATAACTGTTTTCGTAGATATCTTTTTGAAAGTCACAGTTAGATAAGACTAGATAATGATATAAAATTAATGATATATTTTATTAGAAAAATCATTAATCTTTATTATGTGAGCGTATTTTTCCAGCAATCAGATTGGTCGAGCACCGGTCACGTGACAGTCGACAGATATTGATATTGACTTGACCCCCGTGACCCCGAGTCCGACAAAAAGTGATATTGACTTGAATTACTAAAAATAGAGCCGATGACGTCAAGCCGTTGTTTCATGACGTCATGCTATTGTTATCATGACGTCATTGACCCGTCCTTGCCAACAATCGAGCCCAAATGCCGTTCATTGCTGTAGTTTTCCATTATTTTTTGCTTTTTTGATCAAGACATAATAAAACAATTATGGACTGGTGATTTTGGTCAATACCTTTTTTAATAGACCCGAGGAAAACAATATCGACCCGAGGAAAACAATAAAGACCGAGGACGAAGTCCGAGGTCGATATTTTTTTCCTCGGGTCTACAAAAACAGGTATTGACCTCATCACCAGTTTATAATTGTACAATATTTAGTAATCTTTTCTTTGAACTACTTTTCGTCAGTGTCATATATGAGAAGCGGCCAGTTTTCATGGAGGTAAAAAAGATGTGTTTTGAAATAATGACATTTTATAAAAGAAATATTAAATAAGTGTTTATCCATGCTCCGCCAGTTATACAAGTTTACCCTTTGTCTGGGCGAACACATCGTGGAGTTCATTTCTTGATGGTACCCTTGCAAATATGTCACTTGTATGTGACAGGTACTTTACTAATAGAAAGAGAAATATATTCGTTTGCCGACTATTTCTTAACATGGCAACTATATTTGAAATCTAAACATTTATTTACAATCGTTTTTCGAAATATTGTAAAAGATACTTTTTGTAAGATTTACAGGAGGGCAACATGGGTCATTTCTACATCTAGACATATTTGTTGAGTCAACATGCCTGCTTATAATGCAAGCCATAGTACATAAATGAGCCGCTATCTCAATCCGATCCTTAAGACTACAAACCACTATTCTATCGAGTTAATTTATAGCTTTATGTCAAGTGCACAGTTGCTGTGGCAACTCTCGTGCAACATGCACAGATTCGCAGGTTTCTTCTATCAGACATGGTTGGTTATGACGTATGAGTAACACGTGATGTATAAAACGTTCCCGTTCATGTTACGTTTTTATGATAAATTTGATATGACAGTGCATTTATATAGATTTAGTTGATATTTGATATATTTGTTTTATATTTTCTTTCATATATAGTATGTCAAAGTATGTGTAGTATCAGCTGAACTGTCTATAACCCTAACTGGGCCTCGTACCCTAAAAGGGCCCCACTGCAGTAGCAAGGCAGTCTAGGGGAGATAACTCTATCGCTCCTATGTTATGAGCACATGGCTAGCAGGCCACACTGTATGTAAGACCTAGAGCCTGGGAATAAACCTATTAACCCTCTCCTGTCTTCAATATCACTACATGGTGTCAGAAGTGGTTCCAGGCTCATCATGGCAAACTTTCAGATCACCCCACCTGAATCTTTTGACTTTTCTAACCCTGAAAGTTGGACTAGATGGATCAGAAGATTTGAGAGATACCGGATCACTTCAAAGTTATCTACAAAGGACTCTACAACTCAGGTGAATCAGTTATTGTACTTAATGGGTGCTGAAGCAGATGATATTCTCCCTACATTTTCTCTCAGTGAAGATGATCAGAATGACTATGATACGGTAAAGCAGAAATTCAATGACTATTTCTCAGTGCGCAAAAATGTGATTTTTGAGAGGGCAAAATTCAATCAACGTGGCCAAAGAGAGGGAGAACCTGTTGATTCATTTATCACAGATCTATATTCTCTTGCTGAAAATTGCAATTATGGTGCTCTTCATGACGAGATGATCAGAGATAGAATAGTTGTGGGTATTCGTGATATGAGACTGTCAGAAAAACTCCAGCATGATTCTAATCTCACTCTACAATCTGCTGTTACTCATGTGAGACAATCAGAAATCATTCACAAACAGCAACCTGTTATTCGTGGATCTTCAAGTAAGCCTGATGTAACAAGTAATTCCAATGTGGAAGAAGTACTGACACCATCAGCAAAATCAAAGAAAGTTCACCACAAATCTAAATCAAAGAAATCTCGTCCATTCATGGATCATTCCAAACCCAAACCTTCATGCACATATTGTGGAAAACCTTCTCACCCAAGAAGAATGTGTCCTGCATCTAACTCTACATGTCGCAAATGTGGTAAAACAGGACATTGGGATGGTGTGTGTCGAAGTTCAAAATCTAGACTTTCAGAAGTCAGATCTTCTCAGAAGTCTACTACTTCAAATGAGCCTGAGTATGCTTTCGTTGGGATGCTCAGCACAAGTTCATCTCAGCCATGGACTGTAAACTTGAAAATAAATTCATCTGTCACAGAAGAATTCAAGATTGACACAGGAGCTGACGTTACTGTGATTCCCTATGACGTCTACACATCTCATTCTCTTCCTCGTCTCCGGAAAAGTGACAAGAGACTGTATGGTCCTTCAAATTCAAGCTTGAGTGTTGTTGGGAAGTTTCGCACTACACTGCAAAGTCTGAGCAGGGATGTCCGAACAGAGCAAGATATCTATGTTGCCAGAGGTCTCACTCACTCTCTACTTGGTCGACCTGCCATTGAAGGTCTACATCTCATCAAACGTGTTGATAGTGTCACAGGTGACAAATGGAAAGAACTGTTTCCTGAACTTTTCTCTGGGTTAGGCAAAATGGAGGGCGAATACAGCATCAAACTGAAAGAAAATGCTCAACCATTTGCAATTTCTACACCAAGACGTGTACCACTTCCTCTCATGGACAAAGTGAAACGTGAACTTCAGACCATGGAAGATAACGGCGTCATATCGAAAGTTGATGTTCCATCTGAGTGGTGTGCTGGTATGGTTGTAGTTCCCAAATCATCAGAAAGTGTGAGAATTTGTGTTGACCTTACCAAATTGAATGAATCTGTGAGACGTGAAAATCATCCACTTCCAGCTGTTGATCACACTCTGAGTCAGTTAAGTGGAGCCAAGGTATTCACAAAACTCGATGCAAACTCTGGATTTCATCAACTTCTATTATCTGAAGAATCAAAACTCCTCACTTGTTTCATCACACCTTTCGGTCGATTTTGTTTTAATCGACTTCCATTTGGCATTTCATCTGCACCTGAACTCTTTCAGAAAAGAATGCAACAGATTCTAGAGGGACTGAATGGTGTTGTTTGTCAAATGGATGACATTCTGATACATGGTTGTGACGACAAGGAACATGATCAGCGTGTGGAAGCAGTCTTATACAGACTCCGTGACGCAGGTGTGACTCTCAATCGTGAAAAGTGTCAGTTTTACAAGTCACAAGTGAAATTTCTTGGACACATCATCGACAGGAATGGTATTCGAGCTGACCCAGATAAAATCTGTGCTATTGTCAACATGGCAGAACCACAGAATGTCTCAGATATCCGACGACTTCTCGGAATGGTCAACCAACTTGCAAAGTTTGTTCCAAATCTTGCCTCAATCACACAGCCTCTTCGTGAACTCCTTGTCAAGGACAGGGAATGGATATGGGATGAACCTCAACAAACTGCATTACAGTCAATCAAATCCCAACTCACAAGTGCACCAGTTCTTGGACATTACGATCCAAATGCAGAAACCTTGTTGTCAGCTGACGCATCATCATTTGGACTGGGTGCGGTAATCTCTCAAAAGTGTGAAAATGGAGTGTACAAACCCATTGCATATTGCTCTCGATCGATGACAGAGACGGAGAAGCGATATGCACAAGTAGAAAAGGAAGCGTTAGCCATCACCTGGTCATGTGAACGTTTTAGAGACTATCTACTGGGGAAACACTTCCACATCGACACTGACCACAAACCTCTTCTCGCTCTGCTTGGTGACAAGTCTCTTGACCAACTTCCACCAAGAATACAACGATTCAGAATGCGTCTCATGGCATATTCATATGACATTTCTCATGTTCCTGGTAAACAGTTGTGTTCCGCTGATGCGCTCTCCCGAGCTCCTCTTGAATCGCCACTCTCCTGTGTAGATTCTCGTCTCCTAGCGGACACAAACATCTATGTCAACTCTGTCTTGGCAAACTTGCCTGCCTCTGATCAGCGTTTGGATGAAATTCGTCTAAAATTGCGCCAAGATCCAGTGTGTTCACTCATCATGAAATACTGTCTTGAGGGATGGCCAACATATATATCTCTTCCAAACTGCACAAGATCCTACTGGCCGTATCCAGGAGAACTTTCCGTAGTTGAAGGACTCTTACTATTTGGAAAAAGGCTGGTGATCCCATCTTGCATGAGAGCAGAAATGCTTGAGATAATTCACTCTACTCACCAGGGCATTACAAAGTGTCGTGCTCGTGCAAAAGAATCTGTATGGTGGCCAGGACTCAGTTCTCAGATTGAACAAGTGGTCATGAGTTGTCGTACTTGTGCTCTTAGTCGACCTAACTCACCAGAACCTCTCATCCCATCAGAAACTCCAACTCGTCCATGGAGTAAGGTTTCCACTGACCTGTTTGAAATCCATTCAACTCCATACCTACTTGTCATAGACAACTACTCGAAGTACATCGAGATAGCCAAACTCACCAGTACTACTTCGGCATGTGTTGTCAACCATCTGAAATCCATCTTCGGAAGACATGGCATTCCTGATATCGTCGTCTCCGACAACGGTCCTCAGTACTCATCGTACATCTTCAAGAAATTCTCGGAAGAATACTGTTTCACTCACATTACAAGCAGTCCGAGATATCCTCAAAGCAACGGTGAAGCCGAAAGAGCAGTCAAAACTGTCAAACAGACTTTAAAGAAAGTGACTGACCCATATTTGGCACTGTTGACTTACAGAAGTACTCCTCTGCAATGCGGATACAGTCCAGCACAGTTGTTGATGGGACGCAATCTTCGTACAACTCTACCTGTCCATCCATCGCAACTTCAACCCCAACTTCCTTCTTCACAAGAAGTTGAATCATCCTTCTCACAAGCGAAAAAGCAACAGAAGTCAAACTTTGACTCTCGCCATAGAAGTCGCAATCTCCCACCTGTAAAGGAGGGGGACAAGGTGTTAGTTCGTGATCCTGAAGCATCTCGAGAAGGCGAGGTGTACAAGAAGGCTAATACTCCTCGTTCTTACTACGTCAAGTCAGGCGACAATATCCTGAGGAGAAATCGCAAACATCTTGTACTGCTGCCACCACTCACAGCAGTCAACTCAAAAAGACTCTGAAGCACTTCAGTCTCCAGTCTCCACTCCACTACAGACAAGCAGTGACATTCCTCCCAACAGTACCGTGACCAGATCAGGAAGGGTGTCCACCAAGCCAAATAGACTTGATCTGTAGGGCAATGTAATGTGTGACAAGCCAGACCAGTGACTTTTAAAGTCTAGTGTTCTAGGGATCAGATAAATCTATCCTAGTGTTCTTTTCCAGCTTATATGAACTTTTAAATATGCATGCAACTTAGCATCAAGTTTATTTTCAGATTATTTCATGCAAAGAAAAGTTTGCACTAAGTTACTTCTTATTATTGGCTTGTTCACAGTTTGATCTTTCTATCTTTACAAAGAGGGATGTAGTATCAGCTGAACTGTCTATAACCCTAACTGGGCCTCGTACCCTAAAAGGGCCCCACTGCAGTAGCAAGGCAGTCTAGGGGAGATAACTCTATCGCTCCTATGTTATGAGCACATGGCTAGCAGGCCACACTGTATGTAAGACCTAGAGCCTGGGAATAAACCTATTAACCCTCTCCTGTCTTCAATATCACTACAGTATGAGGACAATTTCTAGGTTCATGCAGACAGATCTGTCCTCGCCTACACCCCCGCTCATCTGTCTACAGACTCTACTCGCACCAAGAACTGAACATATACCTGTCAATCAGTGTACGTAGTTTTACACATTCCCAAATCTTTTTTTTATACCTTCTTTGCTTACCGTTTCAACATTTTTTTGAATTTCCAGTTCCAAATATTCTTATGCAGATTGAATAGAGATTTATCATAAAAGTTTCAAGTTTGCTTTGCTTAATTTTTCGGAGTGTTAACCGGCGTTTTCTGTTCGATTTTGAATTTGACATGGTTACAGGCTGCATGTTTAGAGGAAAACACATTGTTTTTATAGCTTACGAAACAAGCCAAAACAAGCTGTTAATAAGATAGCAATGCGACAAGGCGTTGTGTCAATTATTACATCCATTGTTGGTGCAATGCTAAAGTTTAACTTGTCAATGAGATATATTACGATGTCATTGCTTAAATGATAAAAGATATAACATTTCATTGTGAGTTCAATACTGAATTCATTTTATTTCACAACAACTAGGACATCTCATGCTCATGCGTTACGCAACCCGGTCAAAGCAGTCTAATGTTTGCTTGTCTCACTTCTAGCTTTATCAGCGAGTATTGACAGAAGAAGAGAAGAAATATATTTTATTGTCACATTTTGTTATACACAATATTGCATAATATAAGAAATGTTTTAAAAAACAACATCCGGGCCAACGGCCTATGAGACACAAGTTGACATAGTGTTACAATAAAATATTAAAAAATGATGCTAAACAAGTACAATAAATTGGGTAAAATGTTATATGGTCGTATGAATTCTCTTCGTCGTTGAAATATTAAATTAATAAGTGCAGAGAGAGGAGTCACAAACTGGCTATCAACTAAATAACACAGCTGTTCAACTGGTGAACGATTACAAAACGAGGGATCTGCATCACTTTTCCATAAATCATATCTTATATCAGGATAAAACTTACAATTTATAAAAAAAAATGAGTTTCGTCTACGATGGATTTTAAGTCACAATATTTACACATTCTATCAGTTAAAGGGATAACTGGTTTTGAAAATCTGCCAACCTCAATATGCAAAGGTAAAACACCACAACGAAATTTACTGTAAACACTACGAATTTTCCTGTTTTTAATGAAAAGTACATAGCTTTCTGTATTGAGATCAGTTTTAAATAACCGATATGTACGAAGCTTTTTATCATTTAAAAGACTCTTGTCGTTCCAAATATCTTTCAACCAATCATAATAATCCAAAGAAATTAATAACCGTTTAGAAACGTTTAAGTGAATGTAAGAAATATTTGATATATCCGGGATAGGAAAATTTAATAAAGACAGAAGAGAAAATACATTATTATTCCAGGATATTCTAAATCAAAAGGACCACTTAACATTCTACTTATAAGTCTATTGGAATCAATACTAATACCTTGAATTCTGCGCCAAAATCGAATAATTTCTATTCTTTGTTTAGTTAAGAATGATGTCCAACTCATATCGCCTCTTACTGCTAAATTAGGGGTTTAAGAACCTACACCTATTTACATGCTCTATTTATTATTAATACAACTAAAAAGACGATAGCCCCAAATAGCAAACCCATAAGATGATATAGGTTGTACTAAATTGACATTATAGTGTACAGTAGACATCCTGCCTGAACAGAGCCCCTTATGATTGTCAATGAATATATTTAGGCCATGGCATTACATAGCCGTTCTCTTAGTCTCCAAATGTACATTTTTATCCATCCGTTGTAAAGGTGATGGTATCATTGGCTCAGACTTTAATGTATTGTCTCAAAAGAGAACCTGTAAAATTGATTTGATTGAACATTTGTTGTTTGTACATAAGTTTTCACCAAGAGCTCTGTGACAAAACAGCAGTCTAGCATACAAGAAGAAGAAGAAGAAGAAATGTATTTTATTAAAGTGTCACACTGCATACAAGCAACACACAATCACATATATATATCACAACAAGTAAAATGTATGCTTTCCGGCCAGTAATGGCCTATGAGACACTAATTCTCTAAAATATATATTAAAATAAGTTAAGATATGTTTCATATGCTTAAATATTAATAAATGGCTTATAAAAATTACATACGCCGTAAATACATTTTTTGGAGAAGTGCGGCAAGTGCATTGTGATACTCTTGATTTTGCATTAAATATATTAGTTGGGCTACTGGTGATAACCAGAGGAATGAGGGGTCTGAAACAGATACGAATATAAGTTACAACAGACTAGAAAGTGAACTTCGTCCTCTACACTGTGGTCATTACAAAATTTACATATACGTTCTTCTAAAGGAATTACGTTAGGGTTAAAACACGAGAACGAGGTTATGCTTGGGATTTCAAGACCTGAGGAAAGAAAGCTGAGCGGAAAGTAAGACCGAAAGCGAAGCTTGAGGTCTTACTTCCCGCGAGGCTTTCTTTCCTCAGGTTTTGAAAACCCAAGCATAACCGAGTTCGAGTGTTTTAACTAACTTAGATGCCGTTATTTACAACCCGTAATCATTTGTCCATATTGTAGTATTTGTAATCATATTTTCAGACTGATCATAAAAATTGAGAAAAAAACAACAAATATCAAGGATTCATGTTCGTCGGTTAATTTTAACATTTATTATTGGATTACATTACTTTATACTGTCGCTTCAATTCTGAAAATAAAAGATTAAAATGAATTTCCTTCAAAAAAAGCATTGTGTTCAGACGACTTTTTGATATTGACATAGCACATAATGCACGTGCAAAGCATTTTTCGAGGTGTAAGGTTTTACAAATGACAATCGACAAGTCACGTGGTTGACACCGTATTTGGATCCTTTAAATTTATCACAAATGAAAAGGTGTAACACTGTTAATATCCATTTTGAATGTTTGTATGCATTTAAAATTGGAATTAAAGTGCAATTGGATTTCCTAATGCTTTAGGGCCGATTTTTTGTACCGAAATCTGATCTTCAATCAATAGATTGTTTAACATAACCTTCATTTCTAACTGGCCCGTTAGAGTAGTGGTTATAGTGCAGCTTATGGTTCAGAGGGTTGAGGGTTCGAATCCCGCACATCGGAAGCATTGTAAGTTTTTTCAAGATAATGTGGACTTAGGGGTTAGGTTACACATAGAAATATAAAACCCTTTGACTTTGAAATATAAAAACTTTCCAAACCCCGAGTAGGTCTTACAAATGAATATAAAACCTTTCCAACCCCCGAGTAGGTCTTACATGTGAATATAATGCCCTGACTTCCCAATGTGAAACCTCCTGGTAGGTTATTACGAGAAAACAAGAGACCTCCAAAACAATAGACGAAATCCCCGATAGGTTTCTAAAGGGCGAGAAAATCTGCCTAATTCTATTTGTAACGGTAAAGTGCCACTGCGAAATTTACTAAAGATACTGCGTTGAGACCTGTTGGGTAAAGTAGTAAGATATTTTTCCGCCGATAATGTGTTCTTAAAAAGACGATAAGTGCGAAGTTTATTGCCGTTGATTAGCCTTCTATCATTCCAAAGATTGTCAAGCCAATAATTAAAATCCAATGACAACAAACAAGATTTTGCAGTAATAAAATCCTGAGAAGATATGTCATAAAGGTTTGGAATAGGTAACTGTAATGAATTAAACAATGTTGCTGTGTTGTTATACCATGATTTTTTAAATTTAACAGACCATTTGCTAATGGCATTGGGTATTAAACTGGGGGTAGCTGAATGCAACTTACGCCAAAAACGTAAAATTTCAATTTTGTGCTTTGTGAATGGTAAAGTCCAACCCATATCCCCTCTAACTGCTCGGTTTGGGGTCTTATTACAAACACCAAGAAAAAATCTACAGGCACGATTTTGAACAGCATTTATACAACTGAATTCCTTAGTGCCCCAAATTGCTGAACCATAAGACAATATGGGCTGGACCAAATTATCATAAAGTGTATTAAAACACTGTAATCAAAACCACCAACATCTTTAAATTTACATATCACAACACCCAATGCACGACTAGCAGACTTAGCAATTTCTTTGGCAGTGTAATGTAAATCTAAATGTTCCTGGAGCCAAACACCGAGATATTTATAAGCATGTGTATAACAAATGGTTGTGCTGCCAATACTAAATACAAACTCAGATTGTTTGAAAGAAGCAGGACGATAATGAACAATTTTAGTTTTACTACTATCAACAAACAAACGCCAACGTTCGCACCAGTTTGATACACAGTCTAGCATACGTTGTAAGGAGTGCTCATCAGGAGCTAACAAGGCAATATGGCAGCATATAACAAAATGCTCAGCATTGTATCATCAATGCGCACGCCACAACCTAGATTATAAATTTCATCAACCAAGTCATTAATGTAAACAGAAAAAGGTGTGGGTGACAAAGTACATCCCTGACGCACACCAGAGGTAACATCAAAAACATCAGTGAAACTATTATTTACACGGACACGGGCAACATTATTTTCATACATAGCCTGAATAGCAAACAGAAATTTACCATCAACCCCAAGCATACGTAATTTATACCATAAACAATTACGATTTACTTTATCAAATGCCTTTAACATATCGATGTAGCAGACATACGTTGATTGCTTAGAAAGTTTCCTATTATGAATAACAGAATATAAGCTATAAATATGTTCTTGTGTGCTTCTACCCGCACGAAAGCCGTTCTGTTCATCGGCTAGCATGTTGTTGCTCTCCAGCCAATTAGTAAGACGAACATTGAGAATATCAGAATAAAGTTTACATGGAACAGAAATATGTGAAATACCCCGATAACCTAAAGGATCACGTAGGTCATTATCTGGTTTACGAATAGGATTAATAATACTGTTACACCATATATCCGGGCATGTGCTGTTATCAAAGCAAAATGTAAACATACGGTAAAGAATGTCAACACAGGTGTCGTTCTTCAACGCTTCAGCAGGGAGTAAGTCCGGGCCTACAGCTTTTCCACGTTTCCCACGTGCAACTGCACGCGTAATTTCCGCGCGTGAAATAGGCATATCTAGGTCACTAGTGTCGGGTGAAACACAACCGGTCACGTGAGCCGCCGTGTCAGGGTCACCTAGGTCATTGTGTGTAAACAATGAGGAATAATCCCGTTTCCACCTGTCTAACACTGCACTTTTACCACACGAAATCACTTCACCGTCGACCACTTCCCAGGGAATAGTACCATCTCGTTCATCTGCTATGCCGATTTTGCCTATTGTCTTCCAGAAGGAACGTGAATCACTGTTGTGCTTGTTCAGCAGTTTCTGTTGTTCATGCCGTTGATATGCACGTTTATATATGTTTACGGAGAAGTTTGTCAAACATCTTCCGTTCAGCATTATACACTGTTCTCAATGTTCGTCTTCTAATAGGTGATTTACATTTAAGCCATTCTCGTTCAGTGACACACACCTTGTCCCACTGAGTTTGAAGATCATTACACCAGTAGGGTTTGTAATGTGACTTTGACTTCTTCCCACCTTCACACCGTTTCCTGGTAATTGGCGCAACGTTATCTAGTTCGCTATGTATGAAATCAACGAATTCACTATATGCAGAGTTAATGTCCTTCATTGTTGATAATTGAAATTCAATCTTCTGTATGGCGTCAGTAACCGTCAGAGTGTTCAATTCAGATTGTAAAAATGATTCTGTAATCTTACTTCTGTTATATACTTTAATAGGCTCTTCTGGGTCAGTAACTGTTGAACTTTCACCGTTGTGTGTGCTGTGATGATATGGTAGTTGTATTTCCCATGCCAGGATTGAATGGTCTGGTGTAGATTCCGGTAGATCTGCTCCATCAACCAGTGCAGACATTCTGTAAACTTGGAAGTCAGTGAACTTGCATAGATGTTCGTGTGAGATAATCACGTAGTCAACCACCGAAGCACCATTTTTGACGTACGTAAAGTCCTGTTTACCAAGTCTACCGTTTAACATACAGAGATTCCCATTCACAAGGAAATCAATAAAAGTATTACCGTGTGAATTTGTCCTGTAATCGATCACCTCTCTTTCCGGTATAGAGTCCACACCTTCGACATAGTCACTTTCCTCACCTATCCTGGCGTTAAAGTCACCACATAAACACAATATATCTTCATTTTGATATAAATACAGTTTTTCCAACAATGTATTAAAGAACCCATCTGCATCGTTAGCCCTGGTCGAGCATGAAGGAGGGAGGTAGCAGACGCACAGAACAATCTTAAAATTAGAATCACAGCGAGAAGTCAGTTTTATCCACATCATATCTTCATCTTCCCTGTCAATAATATCAATTAAAAAGTCGTTAAAAAGTGAGTTCTTTAAAAGGCACCTACGCCCCCTGATCCGCGTTTGGCACGTTTGTGTTTCCGATTATTTCCATACCAGGTATATTAGACATTTTATGAAATTACGATTGAATTTGTAATGGTACTGACATTTCACCCAAAATAAGTATGTCTTTAGTGCCAAAACAAGGCAACGAACAATGGGTTTCAGACATTAAACAAACATTTGTCTTACCAACTTGACTTCCACACATCAAATCATCTCTTAACTTACAAAATAAGGAAGTAACTGGTCGTTGAAATGGCATCCCTTTCTTCAACGACCATTGTCAATTACAGACAAATGGCAGGAATAACACGCCTTCTGTATCATTATGCAACTTTTGCAGCTGAAAAAACGTGGGGGTGCTTAATTTGTATTTATATGTATACATTGTTATTGTAGCTACAGCTTACGAACCAGTCGAAACGAGTTTTTTTATAGCAATGCGTTATGTAAATTATTACAAACCATTGAAGTTTGACTTTGCCAATTAGATATATTACAGTGGCATTGCTTTATTGATAAAATATATAAAATGCCATTCTGAGTTCAATACTGAAATTTAACAACTAGGACATATCATGCGTTACGCAACCAGGTCATAGAAGTCTAATGTTTGCTCTATCAGCGAGTATTGACATTATAACGTACAGTAGATATCCTGCTTGTACAGAGCCCGCTATGTTTTGTCAATGAATCTATTTAGGCCATGGCATTATAGCCTTTCCCTTAGTCTCCAAATTTACATTTTTAATCCATCCGTTGTCAAGGTGAAAGTATCAAAGACTCACCCACTTTTGTAAACTGTCTTGCAACGTCCAATTAGAGACCCTGTAAAATTGATTTGATTGAATAATTTTTGTTTGAACATTTACAACAACAGTTCTGTGACAAAACAGCAGTCTAGCATACATCTGTTCCCATGATATTTCAGTGCACATAATTCTAACCAGTGGAGACGGACGCTTTGCACAATCATGGCTGACAAGAAAGCAACTAAGGGCAATATTGAGGTAAGATCTAAGTGCATGGTGGTGGAAGACGCAGCTCTTATAACCTATTGTTTTAAACGTCCATGCAAAATATGTTTTCAAATCTCGTTTATATTACCAAGGGGATTTGCATAGAGAAGCCGAATCGTCTGTCAGTACTTTCCCAGACTTTTTTATGACAATTTACAATGCGTGCCCTTGTTCATCTATTCTTTCCTTGTTTGCTTAAGTTTCTTGTATTTTAACCTAATGATTTAACATTTTCTTCTGTATTATATATGCCTTCACTTTTGCCTTAGTAAACGACTACTAGCAGTTTTATGCTTTAGAAGAAATACCCTTGGTGTCTTTGTGATGGCTGAAACCAAAGTGGAAACGTGTATTTTATCAATATGAGCTGTTTGAGTGGCATTCGAGAAATTAATGGTATAAAGAAGACAATAGTAAATCTTCTTAATTTGACAGTAGCGACGTTTCGGTGTAGATTCTTATACCGTTTTCAAGCATATGCAAAAACTGGCCAGATGTGTTCATAAATTAACATAATCTGGAGGCAAGATCTTGAATCTCGAAATGATTAAAGACAATTATTGTCCGAAGCCTCTGATAATTGCACAATTTATCTGTGAAATGTCCTGTAATGTAAAACAAATTCTGTCAAGCTTGTACTTGACTATCATTGACAATAAATAATTCAATTCACGCCTGAAACAATATCGACACTTTACTTGGTCATCATTCATAGCGGACGCCCGATGTACCTCCGTGGTCACAGTCAGGAAGATTAGAGTCATTTACATGCAGTCATTATACTCGTTTTGCGATTTAATTTTCTGATGTCTCTGCTAAAAGGCATAAGATGGTGCAAGGAAGGACAAACTAATGACGTTTAAATAAATATGTTTGCAGATTGTATTGAAATATTCCGGAACATATACCCTTGAGGTAGGTGTAAACAATATATCAATTTCCCCTATTTCATTTCAGATTGCTGGGCAGAAGTTCGAGCTGGAAGACCATGAAGACAATCTGGTGACTGTGACCGACCGAGGGGGACATGACTATAAGCTGCTCAAGTTTAAAGGCATACACTACATGCCCATATTTAAACTCAGCTACGTTGAGGGTATCAAAACCTTCAACCTGAGAGAGGATGACATCTACTTTGTAGGCTACCCTCGCTCAGGTAGGTGCCCACACGTCTGTTTATCTCAAGTGGAGGGGGGAATCTCAGAAACAACGTTAGAAAAAAGAAATCACATAGGTTCATATGTGTTCAACGTAGTATTTCGGGTAGAATTTCCAGATATAGAAAGACTTAAATCTTCTTTGGGCAGTGGGAATTCCGATTGCTCATAATATTTGAAAGAGGCAGTAAGGCAGTTAATACGACTTTAGAACGGAATTACTATAACATCAATACCCTGTAAAATATATGGTGTAATCCTAAATCATAGAATGCAGCAATGGATGGATGAAAATAATTTACTTGTAGATGAACAGAATGGTTTTCGTCCCAAAAGGAACTGTATTGAACATTTGTATACACTGTGTAATCTAATACAAAACAGGAAAATAAATAAACTAAGTACATTTGTGTGCTTTGTGGACTTGAAGAAAGCCTTTGATACAGTCAACAGAACATGTTTATGGTACAAACTGATGAAGATTGGAATTCATGGAAAGATATTGAGTGCTATCCAGAATTTATATGATGATGTCAAGTGTCAAGTTGGAATGAATGGATTTTACACATCTCCTTTCTCTGTATCATTGGGAGTTAAGCAGGGCTGTAAGATGTCTCCTACATTATTTTCAATCTATGTTAATGACCTTGCAGAAGAAATAAATCAACTACAATGTGGAATACATTATGAAGACTCAATGCTCTCTCTGTTGTTATATGCAGATGACATTGCCCTCATAGCCCCAAATGAAGAATCTCTATGTTGAATGTATTATCTACATGGTGCTATAAGTGGAGACAAAGATTAATACAAAGAAAACTAACATAGTCCATTTTAGACCAAAATCATGTACTCTTACCAATAATGTATTTAACTGTGGTGAAGAAGAAGTGTCTTTAAAACATTGCTACAGATACCTTGTAATCTGGTTATATGATGATCTGGATATGAAGAAATCTGTAAAAGAATTGTGTAAAGCTGCAAGCCGTGCATTATCAGCCATGTATTTCAAATTCAAGAGTGCAGGTGGACTCTCATATGAAGTATATACTAAACTGTATAACACCCTGGTGGAACCTATTCTCTTCTATGGTGCTGGTGTATGGGGTGTCAATATTTTCAAGGAAATTCAATATGTACAAAACAAGGCGTGCGGATACTACCTTGGAACAGGAAAGAACTCTAGCAACCTAGCTAAAAAGAGAGGAGATATGGGATGGGCTTCCTGCTCTGTCATGCAGCATATTGAACTTTACAGATTTTTCTTCCGTTTTAAGAATATAACTCTACCACGCACAGTTCGCAAAATATATGACTGGTCTTGTAAGATCAACAAATCATGGATTAAGAGAACAATAAACTCACTTCACATATTTAATGCACAATGGATAATTGAAGAAAATTGAAGTATACAATGAAAGATAGAGTTCTTAAAAGAAATCTTAACATATCGGGATAGTTGGAGTGGTCACAGAAAGTGTGGGATGACACCGGAAAACAAAATGGAAGTAAATTAAGAACCTACAGATGTTTTAATTTAAACCTGATATTAGCTCTTATGTACAGAGTGTATGGAAACGTGAAGAAAGAAGTGTTCTCGCAAAGTTCCGGAGTGGTTGCCTCCCTTTAGCTATAGAGATTGAGGTTTGCCAAGCCACCTATTCTATTGGAAAACAGGACTTGTTAATATTGTGATAATAATAATGCAGTTGAAGATGAAAAACATTTTCTTGCAACGTGTGAATATTATTCAGACCTAAGATTTTACTTATGGAGTGAAGCAGAGATTTTAAACCCATCTTTTTCAGAATACAATGAAGAAACGAAAATAATTTTTCTCCTCAGATGTGACATTCTACAGCCCCTTCTTGCCAACACACTCATGCGGATGTTGAAAAGGCGACAGGCTACAAGTGTATGATATATGTGTAATAATTATCCCTCCACCAACCATATCTTTTACATGTACTATATTTTAATAACCTATTCATGATATGTTATATATAATATGCATGTGCTTTTATATTAGTTTTAGCAAAACATTTTGCTTTTAATGTGCATAATGTGTCTCATAGGTCTAATGGCCGGACATCTGTATGTATATTGCCATCATGTTTTATGAATATTATGTGAAATGTACAGATGTGTGACACATGAATAAATTATTTTTCTCTCTCTCTCTATATATATATACATATACATTACTCATTGTCCAAATTTATATATATATAAAAGAAATATATGCTTCCAACCTCAAAATAATAGTAGTTGACATTTAAAACATGACCTGGAGCTAACACATGGACAATGACTTAACTTCATTAGAATGTGAAGATTCAACAAAATAATACTAGATTTCGTAACTCGAATCTATTGTAGTAAACCTTAACACATTTTTAGGCGTAAATGGGACATGACTAATTTAGATTAAAAAATCCCTAAAAAGCAAATCTTGACTTTGAAAGTCGAATCAAATTAGGTAGATGTAAGACCGGGCAGGAGTGCCATCACTACTTTTATAGGAAGTTCCAGATTAAACACATACAGCCTTTAACAGTACACATTAACGTATTATCGCAAGTGTTTCATCCAATCAGTTTGTTAGTTTTCGACAACACCAAATCGCTTGGTGTGACTTGGTGCACGGCAACCCATGTTATTTGAATGAAATTAACATGACGTCAGTTTGAAGTTTCTATTCTTCATGCGTTTAATTAGATGGTTCAAGGGTTCTCGACAGCAAGCACTTTGCTCTCGCTACGTTCAACAAAATCAATTGATGTCTCAAACCCGTGAACCATCCATTCCCCCTTTAATCGGTAGGCACCCACTGGACATTCGAGATGATGAGCATGCTCCTGAACGGCAAGGCGGAGACGATCGAGCGCTTCAAGGAGCACCTGGAACTGACAGCACCCGAAGAATTTGACAAGCTTACCTCACCCAGGATCATCAACACACACGTGCATCTCTCTAACGGACCGACTGAACTGGTGGAGAAAAAGGTGAAGGTCGTCTACACTCTGCGGGACCCAAAGGACATCATCGTGTCCATGTACCGAGCCTACTATGGAGTACCCTGGCCATTCGGCACTTACAATGGATCTTTCGGGGACTATCTGCAACTTCATTTAGATGGAACAGGTAAGTCAGTTTGTTAATATGTAATCCTAATGTTGGGTCCTGACATCTTGTTGTTGCTAAGATAACTTTTATTTCTTTAGAATTGGTAATCCATAAGAATCATTGTAATTGAGTTGTAGTTTCATGTCATGAGTTCACTATCCTAATTGCACATATTTTGAATAATAAAATGATTTCAAAATACAAACCAAAGTCACCTGAAGGAAATGTTTAGTTTATCTTCTTCATGATACAAATTAAGACAATTGTATTGCTCTCTTGAAATATATATATCAATAATGCAAATCCTGAGTAAAATACCACATCTGGTGTTTGTTCAGAAAAAAATTATGCTTTGTTCTTTACGTTTCTGTATGTCTGTACAGTTGATCTGAACGGAGTTTTCTACCATCTACACAACACAGAAGAGTTTATGAAAGCTCACCCTGATGTTCCTGTTCACATTCAGGTGTATGAAGATGCTAAAAAGGTAATGTTTCGTAGGAGGTAGCATTTAAAGAGAGGTACGCTAGACACCATCTTGAAATAAAGGACCGCATACATACTCAAGAGATATCATCAAGTATATGTGTCTTGGCGCTTTTTGATTTGGCAATAATTGAATTTATTGATTTATTTAGATATTATCCTTCAGGATGCCACTGCGTCCCTTCAGAAACTGTCGGACTTCCTTGGTTTGAAGCGCGATGATGCCTTGTGCAAGGCCGTAGCAGAAAAATGTGAATTCTCTAAAATGAAGAAAGATAAAGAGAAGTTTGCATTCAAATTGGACGGAGAAAATTTCCTTTATCGTAAAGGTAACGTTCTCTGGAAATCTATCAACTCTACACGAGGTTTTCAAAGTTTGCATGATTACTTCGTTGGTTCCATTAATTGCTTAAAACTACATTCACAAAGCAGTACCTGGTTGTAGCATGTAGTAAAGTGTTCCTGCATTTCTTTGTATAAAAATGTAACTCGTTCGATACTTTCAAAGGTGATTTGACAGGTTGGTTGAATTTTACGATTAATCATTTTAATCTAGATTTATTAATTCGCGTAGGTCACACATGATTTCATTAATAACATGGATATTGTTCACGTTAAATGAACTTGGTTTAGCGCTAAACTAGGTTTAAGTCGTTCCATCGACGTCTTACATTTTGCTTGGGCAGAAATACCTGGTTAAAACCAACAGATGAACAAATCCTTATTTTAATCTGTCCGGTCTTTTTTTTACAATCAGGGAAACTTTTTACAACTTCATCCTACAAGTTGTTTATGGTTGTATTTGGTCATATAATTCGTTGATTTAATGACTATCCACACTTAACGTAAGAAGTGTTTCTTTGTTTCTATGATAAGGCCAAGCTGGAGACTGGAGGAACTACTTCACAGAGGAGATGTTGGAGGACTACTACCGTGTGTATGAGGAGAAGATGGCGGGCTCCAGGTTCTATCAGAGATATTCCAGGGACAAGGACTAGACAATGATAGATCCCCTGGGCCAACAGAGATTAGATTCTTTACAGGCTGAACAAGGACTAGACAATGATAGATCCCCTGGGCCAACAGAGATTAGATTCTTTACAGGCTGAACAAGGACTAGACAATGATAGATCCCCTGGGCCAACAGAGATTAGATTCTTTACAGGCTGAACAAGGACTAGACAATGATAGATCCCCTGGGCCAACAGGGATTAGATTCTTTACAGGCTGAACAAAGACTAGACACTGATAGATCCCCTGGGCCAACAGAGATTAGATTCTTTACAGGCTGAGCAAGGACTAGACACTGATAGATCCCCTGGGCCAACAGAGATTAGATTCTTTACAGGCTGAACAAGGACTAGACAATGATAGATCCCCTGGGCCAACAGAGATTAGATTCTTTACAGGCTGAACAAGAACTAGACAATGATAGATCCCCTGGGCCAACAGAGATTAGATTCTTTACAGGCTGAACAAGGACTAGACAATGATAGATCCCCTGGGCCAACAGGGATTAGATTCTTTACAGGCTGAACAAAGACTAGACACTGATAGATCCCCTGGGCCAACAGAGATTAGATTCTTTACAGGCTGAGCAAGGACTAGACAATGATAGATCCCCTGGGCCAACAGAGATTAGATTCTTTACAGGCTGAACAAGGACTAGACAATGATAGATCCCCTGGGCCAACAGAGATTAGATTCTTTACAGGCTGAACAAGGACTAGACAATGATAGATCCCCTGGGCCAACAGAGATTAGATTCTTTACAGGCTGAACAAAGACTAGACACTGATAGATCCCCTGGGCCAACAGAGATTAGATTCTTTACAGGCTGAACAAGGACTACATAACAGAATTAGATACTTGTAGAGTTTGTTGCCAATGATGGTTGAAGGATAGAGCTTGCATAAAGACAAGGGAAATAGCAATACAGTTAATATTGAAATTCATTCTTTTGTCTTGTAATGCTGAAATTTTCACAGCTTCCTAATTGTAAGTGCCTCATTGAGAAGTAGAATGCATACAATCAGGGGCAAAAGAAACGATACCATATAAAATGCATGATAGGTTAATCTACGATTGATAGTTACGGCTGAAACAGGGTTAATTCATGTATTCAAGAGCTAACTGAACTAGGTTTATAATTTCAGAGCTATATCTGTTGACGCTTTTGAAATACAAGCCTTTCAAAAAACGCTGTTCAAAAATCTCCTTTACTAGACGAGATAGAATAGTTAAAATGGCCCTTTTTCTTGTTTTTAAACCAAGATACAGGCAAAATGCGTGAACAAATTAACTTCTACAAGGGTTATTTATATTGATAACATCTTAGATTTTATAGATTTTTCAATTTCATAATTATTTTATTCCAATTCCAAAGATTATGACCAAAAATAACATCGAAAAAGCTGTTTTTGACCCCTCGTGTATTTGAACAGTCTTACAATTATAAGTATTATACTTTGATGTTCGAAATTGTGAGTACTTCTTCACAACTGATATGCCTATCACAAGGGCTCGTAGTCGCATTTCATTTACAACAGGATTTTGTTTTGTACTCTTTTGAAAAGTTGGTATCGTTACTTTTGCCCCCTGAGTGTATTATATGCAGAATGCGCCTCTTAAATCACATTCATAACACTAGGTACTGTACCACGATTTTCTAGATTACTTAATAAATGTCAATGCTAGATTCCCTCTTGTTTTTTAAGAAATAAATGGATACAATATACCTATTCATTTTGGTTATCGATATCACTGATGATACAGTTTATTTCTATGTTTGTTAACGACTGTATGCCTGTGAAAGCAAAAAAAATTGGAAATCAATAAAAGGTTTAGTTCCTTTCCTTTCAGGGTAGGAACATCGTACATGTTGTATTTGTACGGATTTGCGTGTGAGTTAAAATGATAGTCCGACATTGTATCTTTTTCTGAAAACAAAAGAACCATTGAATTGTTACAATGTGAGCCACTTCACAAATGAGATTATAGAGAGCTTCCATGAAAGGACCCTTACTATCATTGCCTTTTTGACAGCTGTCTTTCTCTCTGTTGGAGTCAAACCTATCACAATTTATGTGTTTTTTCTTCGGCTGCGCTACTAAGGTGTCCCATTTACTAACTTATACCATCCGAATGCATGTACATTTTTTGTTACATCAGAATAGAGATTTCGGATGTTACGTTAACGTTACGTCATACATTAACGTCTGTTAACTTTAACTGACATAAAAGATTTGTATTGACTTGTGTAACATTATTCATTATGGTTTTTCATTTCATTCATTTTATTCTAAATTGTGTACACGATTTTTAAGAGTTTATACTTTCTTTAAAGCACTGGTTTAGGTCCGAATAGCAAATGTAGTATACAATAATATACAAAAAATAAACAACATCGATATACGACTTCTCCGTAATGTTATAAGTGAAAATTCCAATACTCTATATTTTGGTATTAAAGTCGAAGCATCAAATCTTCCAGAGCGTTTATCATCATTTCCAAAGCTGCTGTCATTGTTAATCGTTTATAATTTGGTAAGTGTCATTGTCAGGCAAATTCAACAGCTTTACCAAAGGAAGCTAAAAGGTCACACTCCTTGTCCCTGATCTGTGATGTTGTATAGATCCTCAGTTCTGGCGTGACAAATGCCAGGATTTACAAAACATACACTGACTATGATAGATCGTAAAGAAGAATATGCAATATATATCCAACCATTTCATGAAGTTTTTTTTTAACATGTTCCTAATTTCATCACGTAAGAACCAACTTTCTATTCAAAGGTTTCTAAAGTAAAGTTTAAAAAATCGATAACTTTAAGAGCGGTTACAAAGGTTCCAAAGTATGTTTATTGATTGTTTAATTAGGCAGCTACATTATCATAATTCATTCTACCATTAAATTAATGATTACACGATTCTTAATAGTTCTCCAGAAAATTCAACCGTGATCAAGTTCGATTACGCGCAAAAAACACAGGCTACTGTCAATTTTACAACCTGTATTCTGTTAAAACGTAATTCAAAATAATTTTGTTTGTGTGTTTTATGGAAAGACGTCATTTGTTAAGGTTAATATCCTATATTCCACCAAACAAGAAGTTTAAGTGGTCTGTTTCAATTTAAAATTTACTCTTTATCACTCCAGTATCAAATGTCTCTGATTTTCCAAAACCCTATGTTTAAATGTATCTCCTAACAATCTTGGACTGAATTTAAAGAATTTAGATGTTTAAATTTGTGGGCCTTTTCGTAATTTGTTGACATAGAATGGAAGCTTTTCAGTAATGCGTTTTATGGTGGAGATTCAAACTATATTACGCATATCAAAACATCTTTTTCTAACGACCAATTTACACCAAACACATAATCATACTTATATTGAATCATGGTGCGATAAGTGAGAACGGGAAACTCGAACAATATCATCACCAATGTATATTAAAAGTAAATTAAGGAAGTTAGCGAAGCGATGATAAACTTAGCCCCAACAACACTAGCTATACTCCCATATTGAGTCTAGCTAGGTGTATTAACGACTCGCGTCAGCCGACTTATCGAGTTGACCAATCAGGGCTCGGCTAACCATGCTGCCGTAGTGTGCTTTCGCAGATATAACGTTGGAGGGTCACAGGTCGACGAAAGGTCGGTTGACGCGACCTCTTACTGTATCTTGCTACACTCAGTATAGGAGTTAAGCGAGTATTATTGAGGCTAGGTTTACTTAGACTGTGATTCTGAGTACCCGTTGTACAGTTGGCTTTAGCGAGGATGTGTGGATGAAGTGATTTGTACACAAAGACGTAAACTTGCATCTTTAATAAGTAATTGATGTTGACCATTGATGATATTTTATTATGAACATCCGGAAATTTCACACATTGCCTATAGTGAGTTGTCGTTATGTCACCACGTTTTCTTGAGATTAGACTCATTTCCTTCTTGTATACATACATATACATACATATGTAGTAAGCAAAGTGTTGCATCCCAAATAAAAGTTTTGTTATTTTGGCACAAACCAAACCCACGGTGATGTTCTTTTTACCCATGAAGAATAATCAAGCGACCAAATCAGAAAAAAGCAACCACAAGGTGTTGCGTCTGGAATGGTGTAGAGAAAGAATTGGGTTAAATTTAGAAACATGGTAGAAGGTCCACTGGTCAGACGGGTTCCTTCTTGTACAGCGTACATGCACAACAAAACATCATTCCAACAGTACCAAATGACGGGGGATTTGTAATGAGTTTGGGGACAACCATGCACTTGCAACAAGACCTGTAATGGACGATAATGCTAGACCCTATCCTTCACGAGCTATGAGGCAGGTACTCCAGAACAACTCCCTGACCCACCTCCCGTCGCCTGTAATGAGGCCGGATGTAATCCACTTGAATATTTTTGGGACAACTGGTACACCTCAGATCTTGCGGCATTACACGAGGAGTGGCAACGATTGCTACAAGAGCGATTGTGAACGTGTACGAGGCGAAGAGGTCGAGCTGTTATTGAACTGCATGGTGGAAGTTCCCGATACTGTTGTTGTACCTCAAGTCCCTGTAAACCAATTCCAGTAATTGTTTCGTTATCAAGATTTGATTTATGATACTTTATTGTTGTCTGTTTGCATCGAATTAAACACCATGATTAAGAGCAAAATTTGGATATACCATGGGTCATACAGTCTTAAACATAGTGAATGGAATTCTTTTCAATCTCCCGGTTTAATGTGATTTTATCTTCCACAATCACCAAAACTATCGTACCATAACAACAACAGGGGAGTACAACACTTTTTCTACCTTGTATGTATATGGTATCAGCCCTTCGACTTCTTTGTAAAATGGTTAATTATCTTGTCGTGACTGTACCGCGAACCCGTTTGACATATTTGTGCATTTATATATCACTGACAGCACTATAACAATGTAGCGTGCCATAATGACACAAAATATTCAAGTATCCATTTTTGGCGTCCAAAAGTTATTTTATAAAAATTTATAACGACGGCCATGTTTTGTTAGAATAATGATCAGATGTTATCATTAACTTTGAATAAAAATAATTTTAAAATTCACCACTTCGATACAGTACTATTCTTCTTTTTGGATTTAGTTAATATCTATTATGTATATCCTGCAGTTGACCTTCGTTGCACAGATAACACACATTTAGTGCAGGCACATGTAATCAAAATAACTATTGCACATGTGCAATTTTTATATCTGATTTCTTAGTAAATACTGTCAATCCAGAGGTCAAATCAGCACCGTCCTCCCCATCATCCGCGCATCTTCTGCTGCTCGTTTCTTGAGTCTTCTCACAAAACCTCGTTGTTCTTATTTCTTCTCTCGCGCATATCTCTGATAGAACCTGGAGCCCGCCATCTTCTCCTCATACACACGGTAGTAGTCCTCCAACATCTCCTCTGTGAAGTAGTTCCTCCAGTCTCCTACAATACCTGGGAATATATCAATAAGCAGTTTATTTCATTTGTTCGCAAGAGAACGTGATATTTTCGCCTGATATTGTCCTTTTATTCCTCAGATGTAGTCATGAGACATAAATTGACTGATTACATATTGCTCATAATTTGCATATGTGCATCACTCACTGTCATAGTGGTTGCTATATCAATCCTAATCCTTTTTCTTCATGATGGAACCATGTACTTGCGCTTGCTCAAAGGTAAACCGAGTGAGTAAATTCTCACCAAAACATTATCCAATACCTCAAAATATAAAAATTGCTCTCAAGAAACGTTTCATTTTATCAATTTGAAGGTACCGCCTGGTTAACGTTATCGCGATGTTCGTTTACTAATGTTACCAACGCAACAAACACACGCATGCATCAACCATCCGGTAGAGTCCTAGGATATCACCGCGTGATCAAATATATGTTCATTTCAATCGTCTTTGTATTACCTTTCCTGTAAATAATTTCTTTTCCATCAATTTTTACAGAAAATCCATCCTTGTCTGTTTTCATTCGGGAAAATGAGCATTTCTCTGCTATTTTCTGACAAAGGGCATCGTCTCGTTTCAGTTCCAGGAAATCAGAAATGTTTTTGACTGATTTGAGTGTGTCCTGAAAGAAGAAACTATAAATTTAAGAAAAGAGTAAAAATAAAATAACAAAAGGAAGCGGCTAAAAGACAGAAAGTAATTTTCAGAAAATTCCATTTGACTTCGATACAGACAATACTATACACTCTTCGTCATTGAATCAATACAGTCAATGCGAGAAGACAAAGCATGTTTTATCTTGTTTGTGATAAATATTTGGAAACGAATGAATTCCTATTTTACTAAAGTTTACAATTACTTTTAACAGTTGTTCAATCGTAAGTCAGTTGCGCTATATTTCGATATTCCTCATTTCCTCATACATAGCAGTAAATGCAATTGCAATTGGTTTAACTTCAGGGGGTCAAACAACGTTTTGATCAACCCATTTAGCCGCAGCCTTTTATTAACTATGAAGCGAAAACTGCTGGCGACCATGTTAGTGTGTAAACATTTAATTAGAGTTAGGAAATGGAGTCCAGTAGCTTAACCGTTCGAACGTTTTTTTACGCTCCCATTTCATGGTTTATAATATAGTTCCTTGCAAATGGTTACATTTTGTGTTACTTTTTGTGAGATACCCCTATTTCCGAACGAAACGTGGAACTTCATCTACATTCTTCAAAAACTCTACACAACAGTTGGCTATAGATATTAATGAACCTTACTGAAATTGTCTACTTTGATTATTGCTATGTAAATCTTCGTGAATGAAAAGACTCAGTAAAATTTGTTTATGGAAACGTTTACTTACTGGTAAACGTACACAGCACTATTTCAGTGACCTACATGTACATTCCGATGACGGTGCCTGACCTACATGTACATTCCGATGACGGTGCTTGACCTACATGTACATTCCGATGACGGTGCTTGACCTACATGTACATTCCGATGACGGTGCTTGACCTACATGTACATTCCGATGACGGTGCTTGACCTACATGTACATTCCGATGACGGTGCTTGACCTACATGTACATTCCGATGACGGTGCTTGACCTACATGTACATTCCGATGACGGTGCTTGACCTACATGTACATTCCGATGACGGTGCTTGACCTACATGTACATTCCGATGACGGTGCTTGGCCTACCTGGTGGGTATCTTCGTATATCTGCCAGTAGATCTTTATGTGTGGATTCTCTTCACTGAACCTCTCTGCATCTCGGTAATGCCTGAATATTCCGCCTGTCTCAACTGCAAAGAGAGATAGAACCTTCATATTCATGGTAAATGTTGCCCTAAAAGGAGTTCTTCACGCAAATATCTGGAGTTATATGTACTTGCATATTTTGTTATTTCTTTTTGTAAGCTTTAGAGTAATGCAGCCTTATTACGAGCTAAATGTCCAATCAGAAATCGTTCAAAGGTAATTATGCATTGCCGATAAAATACAGATGGCTTTTTGCCTTGTGGAGGTAACAATACTATAGAATCAAGTACATACTAACCCTTCAATCTCGAAAGTTTACTTACCTTTTTCCTCCAGAAAGAGATACAGGAAGTCCTCAAACTTCCCCTTGTATTCATAACCAGCGACTGTTGTGAAGATATGGTACAGAGACACAGCCACGTCTCGTGGATCTCTCAGGTTGTAGATAACCTTCACATCCTTCTTCATCAGTTCCTCGGGTCCGTCCGAGAGCCGCATGTGGGTGTTGGTGAAGTGAGGCGAGGGCATCTTAGAGAGGTTCTCGTCAGCGTCCATCTCGAGACTCCTGCTGCCCTTCCATAGTTCTACAGTGTCTGCCCTGCCCTTCAACAGCATACCAACAACTTCAAACATCCAGTGGGTTCCTGAAACAATAAGCGGTGTTCACATGTTCAGACTCTCGTGTGGATAGATTTAGCACTGTCAAGCCTGTTTTTACACGAAGGCAAGATATACTCAAACTTTACCGTAGACCCTTCAAATATCGGAAACAAGAAATCTCTGATGACGTCATTTTATTGCTGTTTAAGTTTTAACCTGCAATGACGCTTGTTCAAATATGGGAGGCAGTGGTTTGATTCAAATGTGTTATTGGAAATATCTATGAGTAGTTCAATCGGTGACCAGCCTTAGGCGTTTATAATCAGTACGATGTTAGAGACATTAGTTACTTGAGATTAGGTTGAATAGTATATATATACATGTCCATAAGCAATGAAATTGCTCTATTTGGACATGCAGCATACTAATGCCCAAATGAAACACAGATTTCTTAAGATGTGATAGCACCCAGACAACAACTATACTTCTAGTACTCGCCAATGAGGGTTCTTCACTCAATCTACGAGAAAGTGTCTGAGGGCTTTTGCTAGTCGGTGCTAGCACCTTGCGATAGATGTAGGCTGCCCACAAATAACAAAAAGGACCACACCTGTTCGTTGAAAAGCTCCCCATCTCTAAGTGGAAAGGTTCGGATCCTCTTCAAGACATTGAGATCATACAGCGGGTAGTAGACGTTGCCTTCAAACTTCTTAAACTTTATTGTGTTCCCTCCTAGATCTGTGAAGTAGACATGTTCCCCCTCGGCGCTTCCTTTGAAGGTTGTGTCCGCACCCTGCGATAGAATAGCGTTTACATGGTAATTGAACAATACAAACAGCTTAGGTTTATGCAGTTGGAGGCTAAGGTTTCAACCATACCTACAGCCCTCAACAAGTCGAGGAATTTATCTGAATAATAGACATATCATGACATACATCTGAACTATAGTAACGTATACATGTAATTGTCTTTTTAATTTTCCCTTATCAAATAAAAGAACAGTTATGGATACATATTAGCTTGCTACTTCATGCATTTGTGTTTGCTTATTTTCGATTCATGCAATCTCAAAGCATTAATAAAGACATACATTATGATGAATGAGTATATCTAAATTTCAGGCCACGGAATCCGTCTAAAGTTGTCACTATATTTTATAATTTTCTGCATTAAATCTGCATTCTGGGTCACCTAAATAGTTTGTGCTATACACGAGACAATATGACTGCAATGCAGTCACTTGGGCATGAGTGTGAAAAGGGTCACATAACGAGAGTGCAATAGAACACCAGTTATCACGCTATGTTCGCATGTAAGAGAAACAGTGAAACTTCTAGATGGGACCAATGAGAAAAGATGTTTGAATTGTCTGATGGTCTGTTATAACTCTGTAAATGCCACTCCATGCGTTATAAGGGGTCAAAAATCGAAAATGGAAAAGGCGTCATGTGATATACAAAATTATCAATGTTTGCTGGAGAGTATCATTAAAAGCAAATCGACTTTGTATAGCTTCAATAGGAAGGTTCGAGTTCGGGATTATGACCGAAAACCGGACAATGAAGCGTGTGGAAAGCAGTCAGAATGACAGTTACAAGTCGATACTGTTTGACAGGTTATGTATCGAGTATCCATGTAAATTGGACATGTCAGTATCGCTTCCGTGATTATGTATAACTGTTTTAAAAATTTTATTAAAAATTATGAATTTATCATATCATATTATAAGATTTTAAAACTTACGCTCGTATCAAAACATGACGATACAATTATGATGATAATAACGGAGTGGCTCTTTAGGCTTTAAATATACCGTATGGTATAGAGAGCTCGCATTTCAGCTCCTGAAATCTTGTATGTCTATCTCACAGTAAATGGTTGAAATGTATAATCTAATAGGGTATAGCTGCAAAACACTAGGGTTACCTCAGTCTTAAAAAAATTAGATACGCTCACGCCAAGTCATATATAACTGTATGACCTAATAATGATATCTGTCGAGCTAAAGTCATATAGAATGAGGTTACTTTGAATTATTTAAGGGACAGTAGCACGTCTTATGAAAATGTTTTATTTCTAATTTTTCACAGATAACTCTACACTAACGCTAAATGAACTATTTTGATAGTGTCAAAAATCTCATCACACAAACCTATCATCTGTATTCAAAGACATGTAATAAAGATTCACATAAAGTCCATTGGCAGCCATTTCTGTGTGAACACCTTTTTATTCATTTTGTGTAGGAAAAAGTAATCGTATGGCTCAACTTTACATTATATATTTGATTTATTACTGCTTCATTTAGTTTCAAAAGATTGTCTTTCAATTGGAACCATTTATTTTCATTTTCCTGACATCTCATTATAATCCCCCCAAAAACGTGCTACTGCCCCTTTAAAAGAGAATGGCAATCCACTGAATATCGAGAACATAAGTAATAAGCTTCCTAGATCATCATGACTGAATGTCGGTGACACGTGAAGCAGAAGATAAGCTTTTGATCTGCTTAACATTTAAATTTGACAAAAATAAAAAATAAATCATAAGTACATTTTGATTCATTTCATAATTAGAGAGTATTTAACCGGCATAGAATATCTACATATACGTTCTTATTCTTTACCTACACTATGAACAAGTCAAAAGTACAATATTTAGGTAAACTACACGTATATGGATGCCATTTTCTTATATGTGACTATAAATACAAGTTTTTAAAAGTGCTCAGAGAAAATTCGGAATCCTACACGCAATGAAAGAAATGATGTGTGCCGTGTACGTTGATGCATTGGACAAAGTGAAATTCACATAATATAGTTGTCAACATGAATGAATCACAGGTCATTTCAAAAGAAATATGTGACGAAATCATGGATACTTTCTTAAGCTATACCAAAATATGAAACAGTGTGCACTGTCAAAGTGAAAGGATATTTAGTGATGAAGCGTATTTCTCTTACACTGAAATTAAATAAACAGGAGCGTCAAATCAGATCTGAACGAATGCATAAAGATAATTTGACACGCCCTATTTATATATAAATATACAAATATGTATAATAGAAAGCAGCTTACCGCGAACACTAGCCCGGTGTCGGCTGCCATGCTTTGACTGGAGTCAGGACGCGGTCTGACGCTTCTCGGCCGACGACTCTGATACTGTGTTGTGATAGCAAAGTTCATGGACTATAGTCAATTGTGTTCTCTCACTCGGAAAGATATATATTACTTTGCTAGAATTAGAGAGACGCGTAGTATCATATAGCCAATTTTATATATTCTTTATTCCCTCCAATGACATTCGTTGATTTATATGACAGTTATTGACAGAGTGATGGTCAAGAGGGAAGGTTCAGGGGGTTCAAGGTTTGAATACCGAATACTACATTCAGCTTGTCAAGAACAGGAGTATTTGAGGGTGAATGGGAACAGTTTTGAAAGTATTTTATAGTTGTGCTTTGTCGGTCGTTGACTGTGTAATTGTCGTACCGATATGCGACTTGGGGTTTAAATGGGAAATAATAATATAATGTAGTCCCTTAATACAGATTTACTATTAAAATCTTAATGTTACCATTAAACCTGAATAAGATGAGAGAAAGTTCTTATCAATACTTCCTAGAGCTGAGCAAAGTAGAGTTTCCAACATTTCCTAGATTTGTTCTATTCTCTTAAAGTTTCTCCCAGAGATCGGAATGATAGACGCGCTACACGGTCAGTGACATATTGACATGTGTAGTTGTTTATTGTTCTGCTATCTATATAGTGTATGGGTAGTCAAGTAGGTGATATGCGTTTCTCATGGTTGGTTGATTAACTGGGATAGATTAACCAGTGTATAGAAGCTCTCAGGTCAAAACACTGTACGGATGTATGGTTCATTCGCTTAAAGTCGACACCTGGAGGGGTGTAACAACAAACAGGAACATTTGTGTCGCCTTCGTGCGAATTTGAACCTGTAACTAATTAGTGGAAACAATAGATGGCTTGTGTTTACATACGCATTAAGCTATATAAAAAGTAGGAATGGATAAAAAACGAATATAATTGATCGAAGTTTCTTGCATTTGAATTTGCACATATATTTGCACATCACAAATTAATAAGCACTAGTACAGATACAGAAAACAATACAATACTTCGCCAATATATCTTCCTTTTACAAAGCCTTTTTGATATTCATTTATAATAAATGGTAATATCTTTTTAATTCTGTTTGCAATTGCGGCGGCACCAATTTTATACGAGGTATTAAGTAAAGAGATTGGGCGCCAGTTTTTAAAAAAATTCTTAGATTTATTTGCTTTCGGGATGCATGTTATCAATCCCTGCTTTTGTGAGATTGATAAATTGCCAGTATCATAACCAGAATTAAGAGACTTGAGGAGAAATATTCCTAAATCTTTCCAGAAGAATTTAAGAAATTCTGTAGTAAAACCATCGGGCCCTGGGCTCTTTTCATTTTTCATGTTTTTTAGAGCGAACGACAACTCAAATAATTTTAATTCTCCTTCAAGATCACATCTATCAAGATCATTTAATACTTCATATTTTTCATTTTTGAGCATTTCGGACAGATTCACTTCAGATTGTTCCTGTGCGGTATATAGTTTTTCGTAAAATAACTTTGTTTCTTCAAGTAGAGGTTTACTTTCTGAAACAATCGTACCGTCATTCTTTTCTATAACATTAATTGATTTATTTAAAAAGTTTCTAGACTCTAGCTTTAAAAAGTATTTGGTTGGTTTTTCACCCTTTTCGATCCAATTTGCTTTAGATCTCATTAGTAATCCGTTTATTTTATGGTCTGCAATTTCATTTAGATAATTTTTAGTAACATTTATTTCGTCAAGCAAACTTTGCTTGGTGTGGTTGTCCTCATTTAGATCTAGTTTCATTTCCAGTTCTTCTAATTTAGATTCCAAGTTTCTCTCTTTTTCATTTATGATTTTCTTTTTGGTTAATGAATAATATATAGTTTTACCCCTGATCGTGAGTAGTAATGTTTCCCAAAGTAGTTGAGCATCGATAGAGTAACTGTTTGATTCATGACCTGGGGTTTTATATTGTTCTATAGTTGATTGGATTGTATCCTTTATTTTCTATCATGGAGGAGTGAATTATTGAATTTCCAAAAGCCCTGTCCCCTTGCTTAGGTGGAACAAGTCAAATCTTGATTGTGAGCATTTTACTCAGTTTTACTCACCTTCACTGAGTGGTTTGTGATGAAAAACTTATGATTACATCTCTAATAACAACAACAACCTGATTGTATGATTACTAAGTCTTGATTAGTGATTTTTTATTTAAATGACTTCATTTCTATAAAAAAAACAACTAATAACGTAATCCTGAAAGACACCTAGAACTAAAAATAATTCTAATTCTATAATAATAAACAATCAATATAGCAATCATTCGCAAGAGATACTAATATACTTGGAAGCGTGCACTTATATAGATACCTGTACTTCGTAATGTTTCGTTTCGCCGTTCGATCCAAATTTTGTAGTTAACTGTCTAGTTAATCCCTTGTTAAAAAAACAGTAAACATCAAAGCGAGCCGCCTGTCGACAATCTCAAAATTGAATTTTTCAAAAGTCGACGTCCTGCGAAGACCCCGGATGTATATAGTATCTCCATTAATTTCACATGATAAAGATGCGGACAAACACAAGCTTTTCGGTTTAGGTATATCCTGTCAATTTATTCCTAACTTGATTCATGGAAGATAATGTTGGGATACAATTGGGTCATGCTGTACAACTTCTCAATAAGCAGCCGGAACAAGATATTATAGATATACGTATACATGTAATTGTCTTTTTAATTTTCCCTTATCAAATAAAAGAACAGTTATGGATACATATTAGCTTGCTACTTCATGCATTTGTGTTTGCTTATTTTCGATTCATGCAATCTCAAAGCATTAATAAAGACATACATTATGATAAATGAGTATATCTAAATTTCAGGCCACGGAATCCTTCTAAAGTTGTCACTATATTTTATAATTTTCTGCATTAAATCTGCATTCTGGGTCACCTAAATAGTTTGTGCTATACACGAGACAATATGACTGCAATGCAGTCACTTGGGCATGAGTGTGAAAAGGGTCACATAACGAGAGTGCAATAGAACACCAGTTATCACGCTATGTTCGCATGTAAGAGAAACAGTGAAACTTCTAGATGGGACCAATGAGAAAAGATGTTTGAATTGTCTGATGGTCTGTTATAACTCTGTAAGCGCCACTCCATGCGTTATAAGGGGTCAAAAATTGAAAAAGGAAAAGGCGTCATGTGATATAAAAAATTATCAATGTTTGCTGGAGAGTATCATTAAAAGCAAATCGACTTTGTATAGTGTCAATAGGAAGGTTCGAGTTCGGGATTATGACCGAAAACCGGACAATGAAGTGTTTGGAAAGCAGTCAGAATGACAGTTACAAGTCGATACTGTTTGACAGGTTATGTATCGAGTATCCATGTAAATTGGACATGTGAGTATCGCTTCCGTGATTATGTATAACTGTTTTAAGATTTTTATTAAAAATTATGAATTTATCATATCATATTATAAGATTTTAAAACTTACGCTCGTATCAAAACATGACGATATAATTATGATGATAATAACGGAGTGGCTCTTTAGGCTTTATATATACCGTATGGAATAGAGAGCTCGCATTTCAGCTCCTGAAATCTTGTATGTCTATCTCACAGTAAATGGTTGAAATGTATAATCTAATAGGGTATAGCTGCAAAACACTAGGGTTACCTCAGTCTTAAAAAAAATAGATACGCTCACGCTAAGTCATATATAACTGTATGACCTAATAATGATATCTGTCGAGCTAAAGTCATATAGAATGAGGTTACTTTGAATTATTTAAGGGACAGTAGCACGTCTTATGAAAATGTTTTATTTCTAATTTTTCACAGATAACTCTACACTAACGCTAAATGAAATATTTTGATAGTGTCAAAAATCTCATCACACAAACCAATCATCTGTATTCAAAGACATGTAATAAAGATTCACATAAAGTCCATTGGCAGCCATTTCTGTGTGAACACCTTTTTATTCATTTTGTGTAGGAAAAAGTAATCGTATGGCTCAACTTTACATTATATATTTGATTTATTACTGCTTCATTTAGTTTTAAAAGATTGTCTTTCAATTGAAACCATTTATTTTCATTTTCCTGACATCTCATTATAATCCCCCCAAAAACGTGCTACGGCCCCTTTAAAAGAGAATGGCAATCCACTGAATATCGAGAACATAAGTAATAAGCTTCCTAGATCATCATGACTGAATGTCGGTGACACGTGTAGCAGAAGATAAGCTTTTGATCTGCTTAACATTTAAATTTGACAAAAATAAAAAATAAATCATAAGTACATTTTGATTCATTTCATAATTAGAGAGTATTTAACCGGCATAGAATATCTACATATACGTTCTTATTCTTTACCTACACTATGAACAAGTCAAAAGTACAATATTTAGGTAAACTACACGTATATGGATGCCATTTTCTTATATGTGACTATAAATAAAAGTTTTTAAAAGTGCTCAGAGAAAATTCGGAATCCTACACGCAATGAAAGAAATGATGTGTGCCGTGTACGTTGATGCACTGGACAAAGTGAAATTCACATAATATAGTTGTCAACATGAATGAATCACAAGTCATTTCAAAAGAAATATGTGACGAAATCATGGATACTTTCTTAAGCTATACCAAAATATGAAACAGTGTGCACTGTCAAAGTTAAAGGATATTTAGTGATGAAGCGTGTTTCTCTTACACTGAAATTAAATAAACAGGAGCGTCAAATCAGATCTGAACGAATGCATAAAGATAATTAGACACGACCTATTTATATATAAATATACAAATATGTATAATAGAAAGCAGCTTACCGCGAACACTAGCCCGGTGTCGGCTGCCATGCTTTGACTGGAGTCAGGACGCGGTCAGACGCTTCTCGGTCGACGACTGTGATACTGTGTTGTGATAGCAAAGTTCATGGACGATAGTCAATTGTGTTCTCTCACTCGGAAGATATATATTACTTTGCTAGAATTAGAGAGACGCGTAGTATCATATAGCCAATTTTATATATTCTTTATTCCCTCCAATGACATTCGTTGATTTATATGACAGTTATTGACAGATTGATGGTCAAGAGGGAAGGTTCAGGGGGTTCAAGGTTTGAATACCGAATACTACATTCAGCTTGTCAAGAACAGGAGTATTTGAGGGTGAATGGGAACAGTTTTGAAAGTATTTTATAGTTGTGCTTTGTCGGTCGTTGACTGTGTAATTGTCGTACCGATATGCGACTTGGGGTTTAAACGGGAAATAATAATATAATGTAGTCCCTTAATACAGATTTACTATTAAAATCTTAATGTTACCATTAAACCTGAATAAGATGAGAGAAAGTCCTTATCAATACTTCCTAGAGCTGAGCAAAGTAGAGTTTCCAACATTTCCTAGATTTGTTCTATTCTCTTAAAGTTTCTCCCAGAGATCGGAATGATAGACGCGCGCTACACGGTCAGTGACATATTTACATGTGTAGTTGTTTATTGTCCTGCTATCTATATAGTGTATGGGTAGTCAAGTAGGTGATATGCGTTTCTCATGGTTGGTTGATTAACTGGGATAGATTAACCAGTGTATAGAAGCTCTCAGGTCAAAAGCGAATGAACCATACATCCGTACAGTGTTTTGACCTGAGAGCTTCTATACACTGGTTGGTTCATTCGCTTAAAGTCGACACCTGGAGGGGTGTAACAACAAACAGGAACATTTGTGTCGCCTTCGTGCGAATTTGAACCTGTAACTAATTAGTGGAAACAATAGATGGCTTGTGTTTACATACGCATTAAGCTATATAAAAAGTAGGAATGGATAAAAAACGAATATAATTGATCGAAGTTTCTTGCATTTGAATTTGCACATATATTTGCACATCACAAATTAATAAGCACTAGTACAGATACAGAAAACAATACAATACTTCGCCAATATATCTTCCTTTTACAAAGCCTTTTTGATATTCATTTATAATAAATGGTAATATCTTTTTAATTCTGTTTGCAATTGCGGCGGCACCAATTTTATACGAGGTATTAAGTAAAGAGATTGGGCGCCAGTTTTTAAAAAAATTCTTAGATTTATTTGCTTTCGGGATGCATGTTATCAATCCCTGCTTTTGTGAGATTGATAAATTTCCAGCATCATAACCAGAATTAAGAGACTTGAGGAGAAATATTCCTAAATCTTTCCAGAAGAATTTAAGAAATTCTGTAGCAAAACCATCGGGCCCTGGGCTCTTTTCATTTTTCATGTTTTTTAGAGCGAACGACAACTCAAATAATTTTAATTCTCCTTCAAGATCACATCTATCAAGATCATTTAATACTTCATATTTTTCATCTTTGAGCATTTCGGACAGATTCACTTCAGATTGTTCCTGTGCGGTATATAGTTTTTCGTAAAATAACTTTGTTTCTTCAAGTAGAGGTTTACTTTCTGAAACAATCGTACCGTCATTCTTTTCTATAACATTTCTAGACTCTAGCTTTAAAAAGTATTTGGTTGGTTTTCTCCCTTTTCGATCCAATTTGCTTTAGATCTCATTAGTAATCCGTTTATTTTATGGTCTGCAATTTCATTTAGATCATTTTTAGTAACATTTATTTCGTCAAGCAAACTTTGCTTGGTGTGGTTGTCCTCATTTAGATCTAGTTTCATTTCCAGTTCTTCTAATTTAGATTCCAAGTTTCTCTCTTTTTCATTTATGATTTTCTTTTTGGTTAATGAATAATATATAGTTTTACCCCTGATCGTGAGTAGTAATGTTTCCCAAAGTAATTGAGCATCGATAGAGTAACTGTTTGATTCATGATCTGGGGTTTTATATTGTTCTATAGTTGATTGGATTGTATCCTTTACAAGTTTTACGTATTTTCTATCATGGAGGAGTGAATTATTGAATTTCCAAAAGCCCTTTCCCCTTGCTAAGGTGGAACAAGTCAAATCTTGATTGTGAGCATTTTACTCAGTTTTGCTCACCTTCACTGAGTGGTTTGTGATGAAAAACTTATGATTACATCTCTAATAACAACAACCTGTTTGTATGATTACTAAGTCTTGATTAGTGATTTTTTATTTAAATGACTTCATTTCTATAAAAAAAAAACAACTAATAACGTAATCCTGAAAGGCACCTAGAACTAAAAATAATTCTAATTCTATAATGATAAACAATCAATATAGCAATCATTCGCAAGAGATACTAATATACTTGGAAGCGTGCACTTATATAGATACATGTACTTCGTAATGTTTCGTTTCGTCGTTCGATCCAAATTTTGTAGTTAACTGTCTAGTTAATCCCTTGTTAAACAAACAGTAAACATCAAAGCGAGCCGCCTGTCGACAATCTCAAAATTAAATTTTTCAAAAGTCGACGTCCTGCGAAGACCCCGGATGTATATAGTATCTCCATTAATTTCACATGATAATGATGCGGACAAACACAAGCTTTTCGGTTTAGGTATCTCCTGTCAATTTATTCCTAACTTGATTCATGGAAGATACTGTTGGGATACAATTGGGTCATGCTGAACAACTTCTCAATAAGCAGCCGGAACACGATATTATAGATAATCAACTTCTTATTATTGCATTATATGCTACCTTTCGGTGTTCATACCGAATAGTCACCTTTATGCAATGAAGAAGTTGGTTATCCACAACTTCGAACTTGTTCTTCAAAACCCGATAAGGGAGGATTTTGACTGCTCCCGTGAGACGTCATTTGTCTGTGTTTTTCGTAGGGAGCCTGGATATCAGACAGCCAGTGCGAGGTTTTAGTACTCTAAAGATTATACAATCAGCTTGGCTGTGGTATTTGAAATAAATGATCACTTAAACTTAAACTAAAAGAACCAATTCGTTGTTTTCATCATACATTGTTTTTCTTTGATAATAAAGTATAAATGGCACATTTCATTTTATAAATTTGAAAATTATCACATATTCGTCCCCGAATGAAAAGTTTACAGCCTAAATTAAAGAATTGCGTAAGTGATTTTGAGAATTCGGAACTGTTGTTTTTACGAATACAACATTGAATTTATTTCCTGAAAGTTTTTTTGGGTGATAATTTACACATTCAGCTTAAACGGGGACATTTTTACCACTTTTTTTTCGATAAAGAAGAATTTGAAAACGGTTTTGATGATATTTAAGAATACTTATAAAGCAAAAATAACAAGGTAGAAAGGAATGTGGTACTTATTATGAAACAAAGGCAAACAATGTTTAAAATTATTGCCAAGGGGCGCTAGATCACAAATGTTGAGCACAGTGGTGTAGTGGTTACAATGCTGGCATTTCAAGATTCGAATCCCTTCAACTTGCGTTTAGGGCCTATTTTCACGCTGTGCTCCACAAAGAAGGTACTTAAAGGGACCATTCGAGCGGGGTATTTTTTGTGGAAACGAAATTCAGGAGGACTTTCCTTTTTACAATCATAAATGATTTTTACATAATAAATTCACACTTAATTTCAAAAATGTTTGTGAAGTTAGCATTTCAGTTGTTCAAGATTAGACAATATGCCAAAGATTAAAGTGTATCGCACGAAAAATAAAAAAATCGTGAAATGAAGCCAATCATTGAAGCTATGATCGTGGAATGCATTACTACGACAAAATGCTATCGTAACTGATAACTTTTATTAGGCATTATGCAAATATGCCCCTCTCCTATCAGTCAAGTGTCTATTTCTTTATTTTGTTGATAAATTAGCATAACACAGCACATTTTTATTCTCGCAATGCTACAGTGGCGGACGAAACGCGGTCGAGTGGTGCCTTTTAGAACGCATAATTTGTCTTTGATTTGCAGTTCATAAGAGAAGAATTTCAGTCATGTAAGTTACCGAATGACTCTGCAAAGTGATAGACTTAAAGACCCTGTCCTTTAGTCTTCCGGTCCGCTATTTGTTAGTTTGGGAAATGTCGCACATCACTTTTACATGTCATTGAAAGTAAACTATATGTAATGATCGAATACCACAAACTTACAATGACTGGTGATAAGTCTATACAACTATACTTTGTAAGTCTGTATTGGAGCTTAACATAATTTCACTTTCTATTGTTGTTTCTGGACCGAGTGTCTGCTCTTGAATTTCGTTTCCCAAAAAAAAAACCGCCGATAGGACTGTCCCTTTAAAGAATAGCGGTACATGAATTTAATTGTCTTGGATAATATAAACGGGCATTTACTCTTTTAGACAAACGAAACGTATAGCACACAGGTCTATTTGCCCTAAAATCTTATGTTATTTAATGTATGGCAACTCGTTTACTTCTGTAATTCTACTTTAACTGTATTTGAACACTGACCCTCTTCAGAGGAGAAGAGTACAACGAGTTCAGTTCAGGGAAAACGGCTTGTATGTATGCATAGGCTGCATGAGTTAAATTTAGATATCAAGTCTTAAATTGAATTTCAATTATTACGACTCAAAACCGTCAAATGAAAATTGTTAGTTATTGATAAAGATACACGATGCCGTTTAGAACACTTTAGATCATTAATTAAGTTAGGTGTAGATAGCCGAAACTTAAATATTGACATTGTTTCTCCTGCAACCCCGTCAAGAAAATGTAAATGAAAGTCTTTGAATCTTTAGAAGCGTCAGTAAAATATCACCCGCTCGTCAACAATTGTATATTTTGTTATTTATTTGGTATATTACATTTTCAAGAGATTATTCATCCTACAGATTAGCTTGATCAAATGAATTGTCTACATAACTCCGTCTGTTAGTACAAGAGAATGAGTTTACTCAATATTAACTAAGAATGGAAATCAATTTTGGTAAAAAACATTTTGGAAATATTTAGAGTCTGACTACTCAGCGTGGCGTATATTACAACGTTAGAAATATCAGGACAACGGCCCCTTTATTTACGAGAACGAGAAAACAAAGGCAACGACAAGTATGTCCAAGAAAAATGTAATATTTTTACATTTGATGATTGTACTTGCTACAACACACACCCCAGGTACTGACAGCTCCATAAAATTCTAAATTAGACTTAAAACAAACGGATAAAGTGCATCATAATGTGGAATATAAAGATTTTTAGGTATTCCTGTAGCTTACTTTATATTGTATCATAAACAGTTGGAAAAATCAGTATAAAATTTTCCGTATGGGCACATGCCACTAAAAGTAGTTATATCATCACTGTCTTTCGAACACTGCCACTTCCCTATATTTCTTTGAGCGTTCAGGTTTTGCACATTGATTCACCTGCCTTAGACAACTATTCAGTTATAAAATGACACCAATTTTTCCTTTATCGAAGGCCGGTTGAGAGTGACAAATGTGACCCCTTCGTCGAGGCCGTTTAATCAGATTCGACCTTCAACTTGGGGTCAATTTGCTTGCTCAACCAACAACTTTACCACAACATCCAAGTTCAAGAAAAAAACATATCCAAATACTAGAGAGGATGAACCTTTCATTTCCACCAACACATGATACAGAAATGTGTATAAGACTTCGAAAACAATTATCCACAAGGAACTACTTTATCTCAGAATTGCTTCCGGGTTGAGGTAAAAGTTAATAAACTGAAATATGGGCTAATGTGGTGTTTGTGTGGTCTCAGTTATACAAAGAAGTTTGAGAAGTATGAATATTTTCCTTAGAGCTACATTTAAAAGCAAATAAAAAAGAGACACTTTGAATCCAGCGATCCGAGTTCAAATCTCGGTGGGACCTATTTTGTAATATTTTTTTGGGGCAAATACTACCAAATATAACTTATGAAATTAAAATAAATCGATCTTAAGAGTAGTATGCTGAAAGGGGCGCCTGTGTGACCATTAGCGATAAA